>MCJB01048340.1:91956-115700 GCA_002018475.1 Nicotiana obtusifolia | reverse complement strand
CCCCCCCCCAAGGTGACCTCTACCTGTCCGACCTCCACCTTGAGCTGGCTGTGCAGGTGGGGTGGGAGCTGGTGCTGTAACCATAGCCTGAGGACCCGATGGAGCACGTGGTGCCTGAGTGGCCTGTGGAGGTGCACCCCTCCTGAGTCTGGGCAATCCCTCGCCATATGACGAGTGTCGCCACACTCAAAATAAGCTCTCGGAGGACGTGGCTGCTATGACTGGCTCGGGCCTGATCGGATGGACTGACCGCTGAAAGCACTCCATGCAGGAAGTGCACTAGACAATGGTGGTGCATAATAAGGAACCTGGGGCCTAGGAGTGGCCGAAGAACCGCTGGCGGTTGGAAGTGCTAAATGAATAGGGCAACCCACATAGCCCCTATCCTGACGAGCTGCAACTGGGGCACAAGTACCACTATATGTGCCAGACTCTCGAGATCTCTTGGCCTCCCTCTCCTCTCTCTATCGAGTCAACATACCTGCAAACTCCTGGCGATCCTCACCACCTGCTGGTATGCGATGTCCATCTCTAACTCTCAGGCCATGCTAAATCTGATATTGGGGTTAAGCCCCTCAATAAATTGATGAACCCGCTCCCGAACAGTAGCAACCAAGGCTGGTACATGCCTAGCCAAATCACTGAACTGGACGGCATACTCTAACAAGATCATAAAACCCTGGCGAAACTGCTCAAATTCTACGTGCCATGCATCTCTGAGATTCTGGGGGACATACTCCCTCAAGAACATATCTGAGAACTGAGTCCAAGTGAATGAAGCTGCCTCGGCCGGACTACCCAACTCGTATGCTCGCAACCACTGATAGGCCGCTCCTCTAAGCTGGAACGTAATGAAAGAAACCCCACTAGACTCTGCAATACTCATAGTACGAAGAATACGGTGGCACTCCTCAAGAAAACCATGGGCATCCTCTGATGCCAAGCCACTGAAAGTAAGAGGGTGGTACTTCTTGTACCTATCAAGCCTGAGCTGCTCCTGCTCAAAAATTGTTGCTCTAACCTCGAGCTGAACTGGGGCTACCGGTTGCATTATTATGACCTCTAGAACCTGGTCAACCTGTACCCCCTGCTCTGGGGTACGGGCGGTGGGACTCTGTGCTCCTCCCCCGGCCTGAGATATGGCAGGAGCAAGTGCTATCAACCCTGCTTGAGCCAACGTGCTAAACATGCTCAAAAAATTGGGCAAGAGTCTCTTGGAGGGCTGGTGCAGTAACAGGCATCTCAAGTGCCTGCCCTCCAACTAGAGCTACTGGTGGTCCCTCTGTAGCAGCTCGTGTGGGTGCTCTGGCGGCAGCACGTGGACGTCCTTAGACTCTACCTCGGCCCCGACCTCTCGCGGCCTAGCGGGGGCGCGAGTGTCTGGTTATCTGATCCAGCTGTACGTGCCCTCACTATCTGTGAGAGAATAGAAAGACAGAAATTTAGAATCTGAAGTCAAAATCTCACACAATAAGGAATCATAGAAGTGAAGCTTTTCCTAACAGTTCCATAGCCTCCCGAAGATAAGTACAGACGTCTTCGTACCGATCCGCGAGACTCTACTAAACCTGCTTGTGACTCATAACACCTATGAACCTAGAGTTTTGATACCAACTTGTCACGACCCCAATTTCCCTCTATAGGATGTCGTAATGGCACATAGTCTCTAAGACTAGGTAAGTCTAATAATTTTTGCGGAATAACTGAATATAAAACTGAAACTCAACCTCAACATTTGAATTAAATAAGAACCGCGATTCAAAATAGTTACAACTCCCAAAACATGATAGAATTAAGTCACAAGCTCCAAAAATAATCTATATGTATATATCTATACATGTATATAATTGAGGGACCTAACGCAGGTGACATGGCGCTCTCATCTACCGGAAACCCCCTTTCCTGCCTCTATGAGTTTTTGCCTTTTTAAAACAATACACCCAAACCGCTTCACCTCTATACCGATTCTGTAGGCTTTCAATTTCTCAATACTTCATCTACTCAACGATTCTCTCACAACGATTGGTATGGTAACGATTCTCTACTCCCTTTTCCCCTGTTTGCTCTCCTTCTAAACCTTTCAATTTTTCTCTACTTCTCCACTCTTTCAATTTCCCTCTCAACCTTCTACAGTTTTTTTTTAAGGAAACAGTATCTCTAATCCCCTGCTAATGTCCCCATTCTTTACCCACGACATGTTCGACAAAATTTTCAATCCTTAAACCCGGAACCACATACTACTTCGGTTCACCCAATAGATGTTGGTATGTAATCCTTTTCGAAGAATGTTTACCGATTATGCTTACCAAATATTGTGCTGGTTTATTCGACTAATCTAATTGAACTTGAAAATACTACGTTTTATGCCCCCAGAATCTGTCCGCTCAACTAATATAGGTGTGGACGCAGAAGGTATACAAGATAAAAAAAATCTTTCCGCTCTACAAGTATAGGTGTTGATGCACAAGGAATACGAATACAAAACGCCGTTACGAGATTGAGGTACACTCTTAATATTCCTCACCAATCAGATTTTCGCACAGTTCAGATCTAATGGTCCAAACATTCTGAAATACTATTAGTACCATATTTTTAAGATTTAGCGACAACATCTTTCAATTAATGTTATAGTTTAGGTAATATCTACCTAGCTTCTCTACACTATTGTTTTCTGCTTGAAGCGACATATGCATTTAACATTGGTTCAACAATGTAGTGATCATATAAAAAAAAGCCCCACCAAAATATGATCATGAACTAAAGTTTTTCAATTTTCTCGTACTATTGCCTTTTCGCCATTATTTAAGTCCTCTTCTTTCTCCTCCAAAAAACACGTTCCCCGGAACAAGTCAGTTTCCTATTAGTCATATTGACTCCCTCCCAATTGGTATCGAAACAGAACAAAAGGATCTAAATTTACAGGCTATGAAGAATCCGCTACAAAATTGTTGCATAAAGGAGGATTGCATTGTACTTTCACAATGCGATGGCGTCCAACATTGTGTTGATCAGAAACATACTTTTCCCTTGCAAAATAGTGATGGCCATGTAATAAATTATTTCTATCATCCAGTATTATTGCCTTTTCACCCTTATCTAAATCATCTTCTTTGCCTCCAAGATGGACTCCTCTTCTCTTACTTCTAGAGAAATAACTGGATGATTAGTCACAGCTTATACCAAAAAAAGGGGCAAAGATTATAGGCCACGCATTGTACAACAATATCTCTACATATTTGTTTATATACAGTTTAGTTATATGGAGGAGTAGACTATATTATCACATGAAATGCACCTTAAAAAAATAATAGCTGTACAGAATGAATACAACATCCACTGACAAGTACTTTTAAAATTACTTTCTTACTCACAACTTCACTCCACAAACTACGCGAAGAAATTGTTAATGTTCCTATAAACGGATTTGAATTCATAAAACTAGACATGAGTAGCTCAAGGCTGAACGAGAATACCGTGTTATCAGGTACATACATTACTATCAATCTTTGTTGCTACATTTTGTTTAATTCCAATTTAATTATGAAATGACTGCTTCTTTCAATTTATATTGTAGATGTGGTTGGTTGTCTATGCACCATTGATGACATGGAGAGTGTTGGAAATAAGTGGAAAAAAGGGGACATCGAAGTTGTTACCGACTAGTAAGCCTCACATCTCCTTTTAAGTACCTTTTGCTTGTTGTCTTCCAAAAAAAATGGATTAATTGTTACCTTCATTTTGTTTTCTAAGTTGTTTATGCACATATCTTTATATTATATTTTAGATGAATCTTATGGATTTTTGCTCAACTAAATTATGTTTCATCTTTTTCCCTCGATAATTCTACATAATCAAAAATTACTTTGTGGGAAGAATTTGGAGAAAAGTTTGATCTTATCTATATAATAGCTCTGGGCCTTACATTGTCATAGTGACTTCTACAACAGTTAAAGAATTCTGCTGTAATTTTTTATATTTAATGATCATTGCTATGTATTTTACTACTTATGTACTGAAGATGTATTAAAGTTTGGTTTTTATTCTATTCACCGTTAATAGGTGAGGTTACTATCACCACCACATCTGCAAGCAAAATATTTGTAAATCTTGAAATAGATTACATATCATCGTCGATTCAAAAGTTTGCATCCATATCTGTTCGGGTACAGACTAACGAAAGCCTTAATATCAATAGCAGTCTCATTGAGGAAGAGATGTTTCTCAACGGGATGATCATTAATGAGTTGTTGGAGTCTGACTGGAGTGCCGAAATACAAGTAATTTTCATATTCCTGCCGAAATACAAGTGATTTCCATATTCCTGCTTCTTTTTAAAAATACCCAATTTTCAACATGCTTATAGTATGTTGCTCGGGCTTTCCGAAAATTTCGATGGGTGCGTGTCGGATCCTCCAAAAATAATGGATTTTCGAAGGATCCAATACGGATGCGGCAGCTGTTTTGGAGAGTCCGCTCAACATAGGCTTATACTACATAATTGGAGTGTTTTATATGTTAGGAATACACTGTGACTGTGAGGGGCAACATTAAGGAAATAGACAACTATTTTGATTGATACTATATTTCATACAACTCGTGCTCGAAGAAGATTGTACGTGCATACGGTGTCTAACGGTCTATACATGCCAATTCTTTTGGTGAAGTAAGGAAGCAAATAATAATGTACATGTGATTTATAATGTCATTTATTCTAACTTATTCCGTAACCATAGGTACAAAATACATGTCAGAATTAGGGATAATACCGGGGAGACTACTTTGGTCCTATTTAATGTGGTTGCGGGGAAACTCCTTTATACATCTGCTCTCAAGTTGTTTAATAGGCTGCCATTGGATAGCAATGATGTACCTCCACAAATCCAAAGCCTTTGTGAGAAAGATTGTTTTTTCAAGCTAAGATTAAACAATTACAATCTTAAGGAGGGGCTTGAAAATTTTACAATATCAAAGTTGTTCATTCCAGATGAGAGCATGGAATTACGATACAGATTAAGGAAAGAAAAAAAGGTATTGTAATATTAGATTCTTCCATTTCTAATCCAAATTTACTTGCACATTGTGAGTATGCTTTACGTTTTGTCACTTATGCAGGGGAAAAGCACAGTGGAGAATATCATTAAACCAAAACAACCAAAGGCAGAAGGATTTATTGAAGTAAAGACAATTCTCTTTACCAATTTATTTAGGGAGCTTCCATCTACTAAATAAATTAACCTATATCATAGATATGTAAATAAAGATTATTCTGAAAACTTATCAGGACTCTCAGGAAGATCTAAATGTCTATCACTGTGTTAAGAGTATGAAGAGAAGAACTTCATCAAGATAGATTAGGAAGAGAAGAAAATCATACATGATGATGAAGATAGTGATGGAGAGAAAAAAAAACCAAGTAGATTGTCTACTGTTGGTTTTGGAACTTTTAAAGTGGGCCTATCTTAGAAAATTATTGTGTTCTATTGTTTTTTCTTTAGTAACTACAGTAGATGTATTAATGTAAAAATTGCTCTACAACTTATTTTTATTTGAACTTATAAATGTATATATTTTTGAGAGTAAGTGTTGTCTGTATCCTAAATCACATATATAAGATGCTGTAATTTCCCGTGTTCTGATTTTTGTTGTCATGTTAACCTGACTGCAAGATAAAAGCTATGGAACATTAGAAGTTGTACATCTAATAATTTAGAAACTATATCAGCCTGTATATGGTTGTCAGTATGGAAGGGAAGGAACTAAAGATGATATAACATCATTGAAGAGAGAGATCTCGGTTAAAGGATTTACAATTAACGAAAAAATAACTTTACAGTTTACGGAAAAACAACTTGAAGCTTATACGTCATATGAGACTGAAAGCATCCTTTTATAGATGGGATAAAGTTTGAAAGACATAGATGGAATGCCACTTCCAGATTCTGCCTTACTGCGCGATGTAGGAAATCCTTTGATTAATGAGGAGCTAGACTGTGACGAAGAGGAGCTAAGGATACTGCATGAGAAATCATTCGCTCTCTTAAATGATTGCCAAAACTCAGCTTATGATTCAATAATAACATCAGTTGAGAATGAAGAAGGCCGCTTATTTTTTATAAATGGACATGGTGGTACTGGCAAGACATTTCTATGGAATACAATAAATTCAAATCTCAGATCACAATCAAAAATAGTGCTTCCCGTTGCTACTTCTGGAATAGCAGCTTTATCATTACCAGATGGTAGGACAGCTCATTCAGGGTTCCATATTCCTTTGAACATCAAGGCAGAGTCAACTTGTGAAATTAGACAATGCAGCCAGTTAGCTGAACTTCTCGACAAAACTTATTTGATCATTTGGGATGAAGCCCCAATGGCAAATAAATTTTGTTTTGAAGCCTTAGACAAGACCTTGAGAGATATCCTGCGAGTGAGGTATGAAAATAGCTATGACAAACCTTTTGGAGGACTTACAGTCGTATGTGGTGGTGATTTCCATCAAATATTACCGGTTATTCTAAAGGGTACACTAGCTGATATTGTTGATGCATCACTAGACTCCTCGTATTTGTGCCCATTTTTCACAACCTATGGGTTGAGGCAAAATATGCGACTATGCAATGGAAAAGTAAGTGATTCAGAAGCTGCTAAAATTGCTGCTTTTGACAAATGGTTGTTACAGGTTAGAGATGGATCCTTTTACGATGATATTAACAAAGAGCTCATAAAATTGCCTCCTGATGTATGCATCAAATCATTAACAACCCAATCGGATGATTTGTCGAGGCAGCTTATCCACCTCTCCTGCAGAAGTACGATGACTCGGCATATCTGAAAGAAAGAGCAATACTAACACCAAGAAATGAAATGGTGCATGAGTACAATGATACAATAATGAAAATGATACTAGGTGAAGGAAGAATATATTTTAGCTCTGGCAATGTATGCGAAGCGAGTGTGAACACTAATGATGAAGAACTGTTGTATCCAATTGAGTTTCTAAACAGCTTAAAATTCGTTGGCATCCCTAATCATGACATACACTTAAAAGTAAGTACTCCAGTTATGCTTCTCAGAAATGATCTCTAAACCAAGAAGGCCTATCCAATGGAACAAGCTTGATTGTCACACATCTTGGAAATTGCTCTGTCAATGCAAACATAATTTCTGGAAAAAACATCGGCTCGAGAGTCACACTACAAGAATTATTATGTCTCCAAATGATTCTAAGTGGCCATTCAAGCTTAAGAGAAGGCAGCTCCCTTTGGCGCCATGTTACGCCATGACAATCAATAAAATTCACCATGGCCAATTATATGTGGCTGACTCCCGACAAGACAAGGATTAACCATGCTGAACGCTGACAATGACACAGAAGATCCGACATTCATTAAAAATATATTGGTTACAAAGAAGTATTCCAAAATATTTGTTCTATGATTGCAGAGAAAACCCAAGGTATCTCTTTTTCTTTTCCAATTTGCAACATGCACTTTATATGATACAAATAATTACTTCATTATAATCATTTCAAAATGATATGCTTCCAGATAACTAGGTATACCATTGATGATTCATGGTGGAGATGAACTCTTAATCCCAATGATCATTTCAGCCATGCTGGTTCAGTTGGGCTTAAGCCATCCAAAAATAATGAACACCTTCCAATTGTAAGCCATCCTGGAAGCCTTCACTATAGTTAATCCATAAATGATGCCTGGCGTATTTATATGTTTTGGTGTTTAAATGATAACTACTGTAATGCATCGGAAGAAATTACAAAAAGTAAAAATAAATACAATTGGTATACAATTATCTAATAGGTTCAATATAAGTGCTCAGGTTGTAACACAATTCATTTTTTGGCGCTTGCTTACCACCAGCTATCACGCTTATAAATGTATTCGTAGTCAAATATTTTTTTACTTGTCCAACGGTTGACAAGAGTCTTTACATTTTGGTGAGATTTTATGATAATGAACAGAAAGAAGTGAGATCTAATGATGTCATCATTCATGATCACGCGAAGCACGAGCAAATTATCTAGTATCTCTATGCATCAGAGTTTAATGAGGTACGAGAAAAAATAATATAATAAAAATAGAAGAGGACTCTGAGGTCTGCAGACGATGGCAGATGTACCTTGAAGTCTACACGTATGGGCTAACTCACTGGTACCTGGTCTGGTAACCAGTACCTGCATCTGCACAAAAAGATGTACAGAACTGTAGTATGAGTACACCCCAATGGTACCCAATAAGTGCCAAGTCTAACCTCAATAGAGTAGTGACGAGGTCAGGTCAGGGTCCCACTGGAAATAATAGGAAGAAAGGCAGAAGATATAATAATATAATGAAATGACTGAGAAGTGAACAACGAGAATTTACAGAAAGATAACAATACGGGATTCAAGAAGACAACTACAACACGTGAGGAAAAATAAGGTTCTTACAAGTTAAGAAACAACAACAACAACACAGCAAATAGAGGTAAACAACAGGGGCACTCTCGAGGTACCACCTTGTAGTCCCAAAAGTATATATGCAACAGGGGCGCTCCCGAGGTACTGCCTCGTAGTCCCAAAAATAAATACACAACAGGGACACTCCCGAGCTATTGCCTCGTAGTCCCAAAAGTAAATATGCAACAGGGGCGCTTTCGAGGTACTACCTCGTAGTCCCAAAAGTAAATACACAACAGGGGCACTCCCGAGCTACCGCCTCGTAGTCCCAAAAGTAAATATGCAACAGGGATGCTCCAGAGGTACTGCCTCGTAGTCCCAAAAGTAAATACACAACAAGGGCACTCTCGAGCTACCGCCTCGTAGTCCCAAAAGTAAATATGCAACAGGGACGCTCCCGAGGTAACGCATCATAGTCCCAAAAGTAAATATGCAACACATAACTCATGGAACAATTAAATTAGAGCAAGGATTCCTACAGTTAAAAACTGAATACAAAATCAGGGAAGTAGGTAATTCAACTAAGCATGTTGCACAAATTGCAAGTAAAAGATAAGACAGGTAGACATGTGATATTAGGCTAAACATGACAACTAGACGTGCTAGAGTAACTCAATTAAGGAAATAAAAGGAACTATTTAGCAAAAACTGAATTTTAACATTTATCCTGAGTACGCGCTCATCACCTCGCGTACACGGCCTTCACGTATTGCACTTTACCATAACAGTACCAAATCCTAAGGGGAATTTCCCCACACAAGGTTAGACAAGTCACTTACTTCAAATCTCGCTCAATCAATCAATAAGAATGCCTTTCCCTTGACTTTCCAACTCCAATCGGCTCGAATCTAGCCAAAGAAATTACATACTAGAAATATACCTGTAAGATACTAATTTAAATAATAAAACTACGACTTTAGCAAAAGAATTGAAAAATTGCTCCAAAAAGTCGACCCGAGCCAACCTCTCAGAACTCGACAAAAATCACAAAATCCGAACACACATTCGATAATGAGTCCAACCATACAAGAATTACTCAAATCCTACCTCGTTTGGCCTTTCTGTCACGACCTGGATTTCCCACTCACGGGAGTCGTGATGGCGCCTACTAGTGAAAGCTAGGCAAGCCAATCAACCGAATTATTTACCACGTTTTCATTCAAAGTCCATTCAACTAAAACCAACCATAAATAAACAACACAATTTAACGAGCGAAATGCATAGGATATTTCAAATGAAATCTCTTTTACAATCTACCCAAGATCTGGTGTCACAGTTTCACAGACTGTCTAAGAGTACTACAAACAAGGTTTTGAAAGAAATAACAAAATACTATTTCCGAACTACATGGAAGAAACAGGTAAAGGAAATGGACAGGAGACGCCAAGATCTGCGAACGTCTGCAGTACTACCTTGGGTCGCTTGATAGTCACAAAGCTGGAAGCCCTCTACTGCCCGACACCTGTGGCACCGGGATCTGCACAAAAGAGTGCAGAGTGTAGTATCAGAACAACCGACCCCATGTGCTGGTAAGTGCTAGCCTAACCCCGGCGAGGTAGTGACGAGGCTGGGACCAGACTTCAGATAAACCTATTTAATTATAAACATATATGTATCTACAGTAGAAAACTAGAAATACATAAACAATTTAAACAGGGAAAAGAAAACATACATTGCAATAACAGACAAATGAAGCGAAACGAATCATCAACTATTAAGAAGGAAAACTACAATTTAGCCTTTTACACAATGAGATGAAATACAAGCCACCTTCACCTCCTGTAACCCCTTGTTGCAGGCGTGCAACCTGTTCCCACTTACAGTAACCTCTTGTGGGAGGCGTGCCACCCGCTCCCACTTACAATATATCCCGTGGCAGGCCTGCCACCCGCTCCCACTTACACTATATCCTGTGGTAGGCGTGCCACCCGCTCCCACCTACAATATATCCCGTGGCAAGCATGCCACCCGCTCCCACTTACAATATATCCCGTGGCAGGCGTGCCACCCGCTCCCACTTACAATATATCCTGTGGCAGGAGTGCCACCCGCTCCCACTTCCATTACCACAACAATCACATGAAGTCCCGGCAAGAGAACAAGATGAAGAAAAATAGAGCATCTTTGCTTTCGAGTGTTCCGTGCTTGTGCTTTCCCCTCTAAGTGGCGTATCCCAATCCAAAATAGGTTTAGACTTCTTTTTATACGTGTTGGGGGACTGTGGGGCCGAAATAACCTTGTCATGAGAAAAATAGGAGAATTTCGGTCACCCGGCGCTCAGTGTAGCGGCTCACGCTATTCCTGGCATAGAGTTGTGCCAAAAAATTTCCGGTCTGTCAGTTGCGCCATTGGTAGTGCGATGCAATACCCTTGCCACTACACTGACACAAATTTTTTCCCTCTATTCATTTTTTCCTGCAAATAGTGTACTTTCATCCCACATTGCCTCCGGGTGACTCCTACACGTAAAAATGCCACAAATTCGAATAAATGATTACAT
The DNA here is from genome assembly GCA_002018475.1 of Nicotiana obtusifolia. Taxonomy (NCBI): domain Eukaryota; kingdom Viridiplantae; phylum Streptophyta; class Magnoliopsida; order Solanales; family Solanaceae; genus Nicotiana; species Nicotiana obtusifolia. The sequence continues at coordinate 104,742 of MCJB01048340.1, read as the reverse complement.
TAGACATGAGAAATCCACGCAGCATGAGTAAAATTCGAGGAAAAAACTTGTTGGGTCAAAATGCACAAGCAAGTATACCCACTCGACATGTAATAAAGTGATGAGAAAGTACCGGCCCCACGTATGAACAACTATTGTACGATCTAAACTAATTCGAAATTAATTGCTCAAGTGGTGGTGAAGAAGATGATTGTGGTTTTTGCTACTAAAAATTACTAAACAAGCTAACGATTCAAAGGTGCAAAGCAGCAAGCAAACACTTAGAATGAACTTAGCGAGATGAGAATATTCCGGGATTATGGGATTAATGACTCTCGAATTGCGTTATTCCGGTTGATTTACTCACTTGATTTATCTATTTTGTTGATAAGCAGGATTTATTATGCTCACAAAGTTCTTTCGACGCTTCGCTCACCTATTCATGCCAACCTAATACCATATGTCTATAGAATTAGAATACACAAGAATGCGTGTAGATTTTCTATGAAAATAACCAAGTAAGGCAACTAGAAAATGTCTATCCTAATCGCGAGTCTATTCTCCGATGCCCGGATTTAAGAAATTACTCAATTCAATCTTATATGCACTCTATAGTTTCCACTATCAAGTTCAACAATAAATTCATTGATATTACTCTATTGTTAGCTATGCAGTAGAATAATTAATTACTAGACTGAATAAACATATTAATATAATAAACCATGCAAAACCATCAACCGTCAAACTACAATAGTTAATAACGACCCATAACCCCAGAATAATGAGGGTCGTATCCCTTTGATAAAGCAAAGCAATTTTATAAGTGTGGAATCGTTTAAAATACTATGAAAGATGAAGAAAAATTGAGCATCTTTACTTTCGAGTGTTCTGTGCTTGTGTTTTCCCCTTTAAGTGGCATCTCCCCCTCCAAAATAGGTTTAGACTTCTTTTTATACGAGTTGGGGGTGTGTAGGACTGAAATAACCTTGTTCTGAGAAAAATAGGAGAATTTCGATCACCGGGCACGCAGGGTAGCGCCTCACGATATTACTGGCATTGAGCTGCGCCAAAAAACATCCGGTCTGTAAGTTGCGCCATTTGGTAGTGAGATGCACTACCCTTGGCACTACCATGGCCCAATTTTTTCCCTCTATTCATTTTTACTTCAAATAGTGTACTTTTATCCCACATTGCCTCCAGGTGACTCCTACACAAAAAAAATGCCATGAATTTGATTAAATGATTACATTAGACATCCGAAATCTTCGAAACATGAGTAAAATGCGTGGCTAAAACTTGTAGGGTCCAAATGCACAAGCAAGTATACTCGCTCGACATGTAATAAAGTGATGAGAAAGTATCGGCCCTACGAGAATTTATTAATAACTATTGTACGATCTAAACTATTTTGAAATTTATTGCCTAAGTGGTGGTGAAGAAGATGATTGTGGTTTTTGCTACTAAAAATTACTAAACAGGCTAACGATTCAACGGTGCAAAGCAGCAAGCAAATATTTAGAATGAGCTCAAGGAGATGAGAATATTCCGGGTTTTTAGGATTAATGACGCTCGAATTGCGTTATTCCGGTTGATTTACTCACTTGATTTATCTATTTTGTTGATCAACGGGATTGATTATTCTACTGCATAGCCCTTCTTTTTATACGTGTTGGGGGACTGTGGGGCCGAAATAACCTTGTTTTGAGAAAAATAGGAGAATTTCGGTCACCCAGCGCTCAGTGTAGCGGCTCACGCTATTCCTAGCATAGAGTTGTGCCGAAAAATTTCCGGTCTGTCAGTTGCGCCATTGGTAGTGCGATGCACTACCCTTGCCACTACAATGAGACAATTTTTTCCCTCTATTCATTTTTTCCTGCAAATAGTGTACTTTCATCCCACATTGCCTCCGGGTGACTCCTACACAAAAAAATGCCACAAATTTGAATAAATGATTACATTAGACATCAGAAATCCACGCAACATGAGTAAAATGCGTGGATAAAACTTGTTGGGTTAAAACGCACAAGCAAGTATACGCGCTCGACATGTAATAAAGTGATGAGAAAGTATCGGCCCCACGAGAATTCATGAACAACTATTGTACGATCTAAACTATTTCGAAATTAATAACTCAAGTGGTGGTGAAGAAGATGATTGTGGTTTTTGCTACTAAAAATTACTAAACAAGGTAACGATCTAAACCTTGTTTTGAGAAAAATAGGAGAATTTCGGTCACCCAGCGCTCAGTGTAGCGGCTCACGCTATTCCTGGCATAGAGTTGTGCCGAAAAATTTCNATGGCAGGCGTGCCACCCGCTCCCACTTACAATATATCCTGTGGCAGGCGTGCCACCCGCTCCCACTTATAATACCACAACAATCACAAGATGTCCCGACAAGGGAACAAGGCAACATAACAACTTCCCAATTAGGGAATAAACAACATCAAACAATCATCCTGGCCAAGGGAAAATCAGCTATAACCAAACCATATTCGACTCCTATTTAGCTCAATCAATGTTAGTACTTAATTACAGTCGAAGTTCTACAATTAACCTCCTAACCCAATTATCATTTCATTTAACCTAGACACGACGCTACTATTGTGACACTGGATCCCTTAAACTCCCAATGAGCTCCTAAGACACTACCCATGACTTAGACACTGGACCCCTTTTTGACTTCTAACACTTCCTTATTCAACTAGTCTATCTAACAATCTAAATTATGCCGAATAAAAGATACATCAACCTGTAATCACGAGGAACAATTATAATGATAAATTCATGTGGTAGGCGTACCACCCGCCCTCATTTCACGATATCTTGTGGCAGGTGTGCCACCCGCTCCCACTTATATTACAACAACAATCACAGATAATATTTAGCAATTAGAACAATAATTGCACAACACTTATCAATATATGACCCACGGTCATGCTCGACACCAATGTATAGGTACTCGTCACCATACCTATACATTGTTTTCAACAAGAAGTAATTTAACAATTAGCACAGGATTTCTAGTCCCTCAAGCTAAGATTAGGACAACCACTTACCTCGCTTTGCAACTGAATTCAATGTTCTGATAAACCTTTACCTTGAAACTTTGCATCCGAAGGCTTCAAATCTAGTCACAATTAATTTAATGCACTCAATACACATAGTAGAAACTAATTCCATATGAATTTATAAATTTTCCGGATTAAAATCCGAAATTTAACTCAAAATTGCCATTGGGGCTCACTTCTCGTAATCGTACAAAACCCATAAAATGTGATAACCCATTTCGATACGAGTTCAACCATATAAAATTTGTCGAATTCCGACACGGGATCGACCTCCAACCCTCAAGTCTAAGCTTTAGGGTTTTCCCACAATTTTCCCAACTTAAATTACCAATTAATTGCTAAAAATAGTGATGAACTGAGGTAATTCCTCAAAAATTTAGTTAGGAACACTTACCCCGAGATTTCTCTTGAAAATCTCCCAATATTTGCTTCAAGATTCGCTTCAATCCGGGTTCTATGGCCCCAAGTATATTTAAGGTGACACAAACTCTTCCTTTAAGAATTTATCCATGAAAATCTCCTTTGAATATGGTTTTGAGGTTGATTTATGGTGATTCTATGGTGTTTGAAGGTGTTCTTCTTCGTGGGTAACGAAAATGGGTCTTATAGAACAAGATGGGCACTAGGTTCTACTTAAAAAGTGTAAAAAATCGAGTTAAAACTCCCTCTTCAAGTCAAAAATTCGATCCTGTATGCCAAAAATGCGGACCGCATTTCACCTTTGCGGTTCGCATTTTTGGTCGCATTTCTTTCCCCAGTTTCTGCCTCACTCTGCGACCTACAGGTCCAAAAATGCGGTTCGCATTTCTGACGCTTCTGCAGATTTTTTTCCTCGGCACAAAAATGGGCATAACTTTCTCATACGATGTCCGAATTGGACGATTCTTTTTGCTATGACTCCGAAATTTCGATACGGATCTAATTCTTCAATCAAAACTGAATTTGGAGTTCATTTGCATAATATGATACCACTTTTTCTTGAAGGTACGATATCGACACCTTCTTGAAACGCCAAAGTTAAACTCCATCAACCATCCAAAATCCATTCGAGACCCTCGGGACTTCAACCAAAACATGCCAACATGTCCCATAACGTTATTCAAACTTGTTCCAACCTTCGGAACGTTCAAATCAACATCATAACATCAAATTCGCATCGGATTCAAGCCTAAGGATCTAAAAATCCTCTAAATCGCTCTTTTGATCTAAACCCGACCAAACCACGTCCGAATGACCTGAAATTTTGCACACAAGTCATAAATCACATATCGAAGCTACAGCAACTTTCAGAATTCCATTCCGACCCTCGGATCAAAATCTCGCCTATCAACCGGAAATCGCCAAAATTCTAACTTCACCAATTCAAGCCTAATTCTACACGGAACCTCCAAAACTAATTTCGATCACTCTCCTAAGTCATAAATCCTCTCCCGAAACTAACTGAATCATCGGAATTCACATCCGAGCCTTCTAACTCATAAGTCAATACACAGTTGACTTTTACAACTTAAGCCTCCTTGAAAGAGACTAAGTGTCTCATTTCTTACTGATTTCACTCCGAATGCAACTTACTCAATTAAATTACCTAAAACACAGATAATGAAATATAATGAGACAGAAAAGTAGGGAAGACGGAGTGGTAACCCACGAGACGACTGGCCGGATCGTCACACTTTCAAAACCCAAAAATTTGGTCTAAGAACTTTCACCATTTTTTTCTAAATTTCTCAACATAAATCCTTAATTAGATGAAGAAATTAATGATAGATTAGTGGAGATTAATCAAAAATGAGTCAAGAATCCTTACTCAAAAGTTTCCTTTGAAAATCTCTCAAATTTTTGCCTCAATCCGAGCTCTCTAGGTCCAAAATGGAGAATGAAATCAAACCCTCGAACTTAGGCCTTTTCTGCCAAATTAAAAAGCATCTGTGGACCAAGAATCTCTTCTGCGATGCCGCACCTGCAGAAAAATCATCGCAGGTGTGGAAAACACCCAAGTCCAGGTCTTCCGCTTCTGCGGGAAAGCGATCGCACCTACGACCACTGGCGCTTCTGCGCCCCTGCCATTGCAAAAGCGAAGGCGCTTCGGCGGAAAATGTCCCTCTTCTGTGACCACTGCTGGGCAAGGCCAGCTCCGCATCTGTGACTCAAAGCTCGCTTATGCAAGTCCACACCTGCGGTCAAATCGTCTGCATATTTGAAAACACCATAACAGCCCAACACTCAGTAGATTTCACAATCTCACATTTTTTCGGTATCAATTCGAATCATACCCAGGGCCCCCTGGAACCCAGTCCGAATATACCAATAAGTCCTAAAACACATAGCGGACCAACTCGAAGCCAAAAACCACATCAAGCGACGATAAAAACACGAACTGCGCATTGATTTAAGCCTAACGAACTTTAGAACTTCTAACTTCTACATCCGACATCGAAACCTACCAAATCAAGTTCGAACCTCAAATTTTGCACGCAAGTCGCAATTGACATTACAGACCTACTCCAACTTCCAGAATCGGAATCCAATCCCGATATTAAAAAGTCCACTCCTGGTCAAACTTTCCAAAAATCATCCAATTTTTTAACTTTCACCAATTAACGCCAAAATAACCTACGGACCTCCAAATCAACATCCAGACATGCTCCTAAGACCATTATCACCCTACCGAGCTATTGGAACCGTCAAAACTTCATTATGGAGCCGTCTTCACACAAATCAAAACTATAATTAATTCCTACTACTTAAAATTTTCATTTTAGGGACTATGGAAACTATTTCACTCCGAAACCAAAAACCAAACCTCTCGGCAAGTTACATAACCATAGAAAGAAATAGAGGGAGCAATAAATAGGGGTTCGGGGCTAATTCTCTCAAAACGACCGGCCGGGTCGTAATAAACCGCATTCCTAAAATGATATTGTATTTCATATCACCATCTACCACTTCGAAAAGAATTATTTTCATTATTCCTTCAGCGTTTATGAGTAATACAATTTTTCCCCGAGTTGTCATACTTGCGAGGTTGAATCCAGCGAGGAGTTTTATCGCCGGAATAATGCTTTCGGTGAGTTTATCTTGCTCCAATACTCTCCATGATATTTGCCGAACTCCCTAGATCCACTAAAACACGTTTAATCTTAAAATCTAGCACATTTAAAGAAATTACCAATGCGTCGTTGTGTGGTAGCAACAATTCGTCTGTGTCCTCCTTCGTAAAAGTGATATCGTCTTCCCAAAGCTTTTTGCCATGCGTTATTGATACTTTTGTCTTATTTGCTGCTGAAAAGGTGAACCCATTAATCTCGTTCCCTCCGAAGATCATGGTGATTGTTTGGCACGGGGGATCTTCTCCCGCTTTCAAGGGCTCTGCATTGTCTCGATTACGACCATAATTATTCTTAGCTCGGTCACTCAAGAATTCTCTGAGGTGACCATTCTTTAGTAACATTGCCACTTCATCCCGGAGATCTCGACAATCCCCTTTCCGGTGGCCATTCGTCCCGTGGTATTCAACCCACAAGTTGGGATCCCTCTACTTAGAATCAAATTTCATTAGTCTTGGGAACCGTGCTTCTTTGATGTTTCTCATGGCCGATACCAATTCCACTATACTGACGTTGAGGTTGTATTATGATAATTTGGGGTAGGAAGGATCTCGTGATCTGCCACTTCTTTATCCTGCAGTGATTGATTATTTCGACCGCGATCGGTCCTCCTATCGATTGCGAACCTGTTCGCTTTCCGAAAACCTCTTCTACGGCCTTCGGTTAGTTCGTAAGGCAAAAATCTGCCCCTCGAAGTCCACTTGTCCGCGTCATAATCATCCTTTGATTTTCTTTATTATTTTCCCATCCTTTGGTCGACGATGGAAAACCAACCTGATCATCTTCGATCCTTATTTTTTATTCATACCTGTTGTGGACGTCCGCCCAGGTTGTTGCTTGAAACTCGAGTAGGCTCTCTTTCAATCTAGGAAGCGTTTGAACTCCTCGGATTCAATCCTTTGGTGAACGCCTCAGCCGCCCATTCATCCAGGACAGCCGGGAGCAACATTCTCTCCTTCTGGAATCGGGTAACAAAATCTCGTAGCAGCTCGGACTCTCCTTGCGCTATCCTGAATATGTCAGCCTTTCGGGCCTGTTCTTTTCTTGCCGCGGCATGAGCCTTGATGAGAGAATCCGCAAGCATTTCAAAGGAATCTATGGAATGCTCGGGTAACAGCGAATACCACGTCAAGGCCCCCCTCGTGAGGGTTTCTCCAAATTTCTTCAGCAGCACAGATTCAATTTCGTGAGGAGCTAAATCATTCCCTTTTATCGCTGTTGTGTAGGTGGTAGTAAGCTCATGTGGGTCTGAAGTTCAATCATACTTTGGCATTTCAGGCATTTTGAAAAGCTTTGGGATTAACTCTGGTGCCGCACTTGGCTTTTACGGCAATTGAGTATACTTCTTCGAGTCTGGGCCTTTCAGCATTGGTGGTGCGCCCAATCTGGTCCATGCGGGCGTTTACTTTCCTTATGAACCGTAAAAGTTCATTCTTGAAAGAATCGTTCTTGTTGTTGAGACCGGATCCGTTCCCCCTGCCCCATCGGAGCCAATTTCACCCCCGAGAGTGTTATTGTCGATCCTCCATGTTGTTCGATTCGTGGGACTCCTGGGAGGGATTGGATCTCGTCTGTTTGCATTATTTGAAGCTCTCGACAATGCTTGCTTCAACTTCGTCATAGCTTTATCTTGTCGCGTGAGGTGGCCTAGAATGATCGCTTGTTGCTCTCGCAAGACCCTTACCGTTGTCGACGACATGCTCTTCATCAGCGTCATCAGGAGTGGTCCCCCGAACATGTCGAGGACACTATTTTTCATGCAATGGTGTAGCGCCACTCCACTCGTATTGAGTCCTCGGAATGAGGTTGATCCCCCTCGAATCTCGGGGTTGTGCATGTTGTTAACTTTGTTATCTGTCATTTCTTATAATTTTTTCTAAGGAAAAAACGATCAAAACACGTTAGTAAAAAAGGCAAGGATCAATTTAATTACACGGCTATCTAGGTCCCACAGTGGGCGCGAAACTGTTTACCTATAAAACGATACAGTTGAATTGATACATGATTTCTAGATAAGTGAATTAATTTGATCCAGAAAAAAATAATTGAAGAGTTACGCAATATTTAGCATTAAAATATAGATGAAACAGCAGAAGCAACAATTCCGGAAATAAGGTTTCGAGGCACAACAATAAAAGAATCGAGAAATCAGAAGATAAAATCGGATTGAGCTTTGTATAAAATATAGTATAAGTTTGCCAGAAATACCCCCCTTACAATGAAAACTGAGCTCATTAGAGCTATGAAGAAAGTCCTAGGATCGTACCCTTTTTCAATTTCAATTATGAGGGGCATTGATGAAGATGTAACGGTGAACATAAATGCCAAATTTCTTGTAACGGATAACTGCTCTTAATGCTATGAATATTCTCTGTTGGATGCTTCTGGGAGAAGAGCATTTATCACATCTTTATGAGCATTATTCTTCTTGGTGACAAACGAAACAGTTGTCTTCAGTCTTCAGTCTTCAGTCATCCCCTATCTTGAGTTCCACGTGTCCCTTTCTCGGACGGCCACGTGCCACAACATATTTTACCCAATACAAAACTATAAATATTACATCTCCAAATATGTGTTTCCGTTAATTTTTTATTTAATTTATAATTCTCATTAAATCTTACCATTGGATTTTGTTAATTATTTAAGGAATATTAAAATTGCTCACTTTTTTATAAACTTAAAGCTGACATCTTGAGTATATAGTTTTCATCCTTTCAAGATAGATGTATATTTGGTCTTGTAGTATTTTCATAAAATTTTAATAACAATCGTGTTTGTGCTTATCTATATTGACCCTGTTCCAGCCTAAAACTAAAAAGCGAAAAGAACACACTGTGAAATCAATATTCTATTGCGTGAGAGTTATCAGGATATATCTAATATCCAGTTTCCCGGTCTTCAAAATTTTCTTTCTTAGTCACTGTCGCAATCCTAAATAAAAAAATAAAGTGGCATATCAATCAGGAAAATCACGTCCAGTTGTGGGTGAATAACGCCAGGAAGTTTCGTTTGCTAATAGGTAGATACTGACTCGAAGTGATCAAATCAAATTGAGGCCGTATGCGTCTTATGTGACACAAAAGAAAGAAGTCACTATCAAACAGCTCGCTCAATTGAAGTATCAAAGATACTCAAAGATAGATTTTTCATCTTAATTAAAATAAGTCAAAGACGCATCGAAACAGTCAATAGCTGCTTAGTCTCGATAAGGCCATAAAACTAATAAACAATAGGCGCAAGTAGCTTGAAATCAAAAAGGGGTAGGTGGTACCGCTAAAATTGCGGCCAATCTTCCTAACCGCGTGCAGGCCGGGCTTAGAGCATGTGAAACTCATCACTACCTCGTAAGGGTGTTGAGACCATAACATATTACACGAAAGCGCCGCTTTTTCTGTAGTATTGTCACACTGTCTAAGAAATAATGCTCATTGTATTAATGAAATTACAAGTAATTACAATTAAAACATAGGATCGAGAAAAATAAATAAATATTCTTCGAGCTAAAGTTCAGATATATCGCTCTTTTTATGAAGATTCAGATCCACTGGGATAGCATCTTCACCGGTCCAACAGTAATACTCTTGACTAGAGCCGGAGACAGGATCTGAAGTCTATGGTCTCGGCGTTGTAATTCTTTTAAGTTATTGGGTTCTAAATTACAACGCCGAGACCATAAACTTCAGATATATCCGTACAAATTCAATAGATTTTTTAAGATAAATATAAAGTATGAACAAAAGCTATTAGGTTTAGACGAACCCGCATCTGACACTGTGGCTCCGCCCCTGCTCTTGACTTGTCCCCTCCAGGATACAACAACCCGACAAGTTGTATGACTCGAATAAACTCTGGACAAGTTGTTGAGTCTAAAGCTCCACCAAAATGAACATCTTCCTTCAACAAACACAAAAAACAAAAAATGGAATTAGCGACGAACTTCGTCGCTAATCTGTCGCTAAATTGCTTGTAGCTAACAGATCTATTGATAATCTATTGCTAATCCGTCGCTAGGGATATACATGGACTGGGTTGGTTTAGTTTTTAGTAAAATCAAAACCAAACCAACTATATCGGTTTGGATTGGTTCGATTTTGTCGTGTTTTTTGAATTTTTTTTTTCATGAATATCTTTCAATCTTATTTTGTTAAAGTTATAGATAAAGTTTTGATAAGTGAATATATGTTTAGTAAAAATTTAAAAAAATTGACAAACATATGATCTATTAAAATATTCTTATGGGAGAATTTTTTTAGTAATACATGATAGTTATTTTCTTAGTTGTCTAACAGTAATTTTTCGTTGATGTACGCTTTCAAGGTTAACTGAATTTAATAATTAAACATAAAAATCAAGACGATACCTAAATAATGATATATTTTATTTAATTTTTAATTATCGATACCATTTCAAATTTGAAAAAGATATAAGAAATCTTGACATATGAATATGGAAGAATAAAGAGATGATTGACGCATTTCAGTAACATTTGATAAGAAAGTGATACAATTTACAACCCAATGTTTCTAGTAAATAAAAATGAATGCACTTCATAGTTCTATTAAATATTACTTCATCCCATGAGAGGATCTCAAATATTTCTATATTTTTTAAAGAAAATTCAATATAAAGTCTTAAAAGTATATATAAAAATTATATATTTATATGTCGGTTTGGTTTGGATTTTTTTACTCAATACCAAACCAACCAAACCTAGTCGGGTTTTTTAATCGACTTTCTTTGACTTTTCAATTTGGTGCGGTTTTTCAGTTTGGTTTTGAACACTCTGTCTGTAAAAGGATTAGCGACGGATTTTGCTGTTAGCTACAGAATTTGTCAGTTGCTAACTTTTATTTTTTTCGGTGGTGAAAATAATATTCTCTTTTGTAGAGAAAAAGTTAGAGACTTAGCTAGAGTTTCGACATAAATTTGGTTGAAACTTGAAAAAAGAATTTTTGAAGTTGTGTTGAAAAATAATTTTTGGAAGTTGAAGTTGTGACATGCATTTTATTTGAGAAAAAAGTTGAAGTTTTATGAGTGCAAGAAAAAATTTCACCCAAAATATGCCCTAAACTAGATTTGGGAACTTCAAAAAATAATTCAAATTTTTTTTAAAAAAACTTATTATATTCCATGAACAAACACTATTTTTTTTATTTTTTTCTAAGTAGCCAAAATCTATGGCCAAACGGGAGCTTAGATTTTCTCCTAGCTATACTATATTAGAAACTTATTTACCTATTTTTTCTCTATGTTTTTAGTTTTTAATAAGTATCTAGGTTTTCCTTACAAATTGTAGACATTGCTCCTTAAAAAACTTCCACCCCATTATTAGTGCCTTCAATTAAGGGATTCAATTACATTTTTTTTTTTTTTTTTTACCATCTCCTCTTCTCTATCCTTTTTTCTTTACAGCAAAATCCCTTAGTCTATGCCCAGCATCTCCATCTTCTATCTTCCCACCATTGCCGACATCTTTATATAATTAAAAAATCGTCAATTGCATCGTTCTTTTGCTGGAAGACTGGATAACACTAAAAATGAAGAAACGTTAAGATTGTTGTCAGAATTACTTCTAATGTCGTTTCATTAAAAAGCTTTGAAGCTTTGAATTCAATATTCATATTTTCATTTTTGTGATTTATTTGGATTGAATATTCTTGCAAATGATTGAGAATATGCTTTGGAATTTATATCTCAATTATGAGGGAGACTAGTTAAGTATAAAGTTGGTTTTATGTGAAATTTCATATTGAAACTCGAAAAAGAAGAAGTTGCAGTAATTGTATGATAATTGTATTTAAATTGTATTAGATGCATTAATGTCTAAAACATAATTGTATCATACTTGTATCACAATTGCATCTAACTTGTATACGGTACATTATTACCCAAAATAATACTTGATACAATACTAATAAATTAATATACAATTATCATATATTTGTGATGCAAACTGTGAAATTGGCCACGAACTCACCAATTGCTCGTAACTTTGTATAATGAATATACAATTATCATACATTTGTAATACAATGCCTACAAGAATTATGATACATGTAAAATTATAATACAAGTGCGATGCATTTCTAAAAAATTGTGATACAATTATGATCTTCATCTTATTTAAGTTTCAATCACAACTCTACACTCAAAATCTAATATAGTCGTTTATAATTATATTAGTATTGTATCAAGTATTATTTTGGGTATTGATGTATCCTATACAAGTCACATACAATTTTGATACAGTTGTGATTCAATTCTAAAACAAATATGATACAATTATCATATAATTCATTTTTTTTACCTATCAGTGAAGAGAGCAGCCGCAAATCAAAGTTCAAACCCATAAGATTTTAGTGAAGACATAGCAATTTGGGAAGATTTCTATAAAAAAAAAAGTCATAATGATTCTTATTGTTAGTGAAGCCATTGTTAATGCAGAGTAAAGCTTGAAGGAGAAAAAAAATTAAGAAAAAATATTTTAGAGTAATATTCCGAATTTCGTCTACATTGTATCAATATGAAAGAGAGATTTTGGGTGATCAGTAAGAAAGAGACAAATTAAGTTTGAAGACCTTTGAAGATGGAAAAGAATCATTAGTTTCTTTTTTTTTTTTTTGGGGGGGGG
>MCJB01048340.1:0-91912 GCA_002018475.1 Nicotiana obtusifolia | reverse complement strand
GGGGGGGTTATAAAAAAAATAGAGATTTTAGGTGATTAGTAAGAAAGAGAGAAAATATTTTTGAAATCCTTTGGAAAAGGAACAAAATCTTAAATGTAGGGGGTTATTGAAAATAAGGGTGGGTGTCGTGTAACTGATAGGCTAACTTTAAGGGAACTTGAATTTTTTATTTTTTATTTTTTATTTTTTATTTTTTATTTTTTATAATTTTGTATATAACTTATAAATATAGATATAAAAAGTAATTTATAAGGAACCTAAATAAATGTGGTAAATATGTTTCTATTATAGTATAGCTAGATAAATTTTCCAATATTTTTTCATACCAAACACAAGGAAGAAACCGTAATATTTATAGGTGTAGAATCTCTTCCATGAAATAAATAATAAGGCAGTAGGATAATAAAAATTATAGAATATGATTGGTGGTTATAAAATTTAATCTTTAGTGGGTAATTGGTGATAGATCATGACATTAGTGATTTCATGAATTACACTAAAGAAAATGATTACTTTCTTGCCAATTTATAGCCACTATCTCATAAGAAATAATATACTTTAATGTTATAGTTATAATATTAAAATGTATATAACACCAACAGATTGTATATGTTAAAAGTAGTTAATCTTTAGTCTTAACATTCTTATTTGTCTTTATTGAAATAGCTTTTCGGGATCCAACTTAACAATAAAACTTGATGAAGTGGATAATTAAATCCAGATATTGGTGATTTTAGGCAGAATATACAGTTTGTTCGTCTGGGAGAGGTGTGTCGAAAAGATTTGGCCTCCAACTAATGGGGCAAACTATATAACCCGCTGTGATTTTATGCTACATAACTAATACGGGTATGTTTAGAATTACTCTGTACTAATGACCAGACGCCAAAACGTTTTTCTCGAAAAGGGTTTTGTGGAACTAGATGATGCTCGTCACTCGCCCATTTATTTGTGGAATGCGTAATCCATGCTTTGATCTTTTCACCTTTGCCACGGAAGGAGAACAGCTCTGTGGGCCAAATTGTCAAAATCACTATAAAAAGAAGACGTGAATATTTGGGCGTTTCTCTCTATATATTTATATGGTCAGTACCCAGCCGTGAGAGCACGGCAATACACTATGAACAGAAGATTTCAACTCTTATTAGACGTTATTTTCTCAATTATTTATGTACATAAATTTATCTGTTACTCATTGAATGCGTGCTTCTTCATGTCATGTATTTTGTACATTAAATAATACACGAAACAAGTCAACAATCTTATCTACTTTACACGTGACATAAAATTTAGCACTCAACAAAATTCCCATTAAAAATTAGATATGGTTAATCTATGCAGTTGACAAGTATCTTTGATGAAAAATATGTTTGATCAATTCACACAAGATAGTAAGATAGAACAATCTAGTGTTCCCTGTTCAAGTTTATCGAAAAGAAAATTAAGCATACCTCAACAGTCAACACGGTTTTTGTTTGGTACTTGAATCTTCATATGTAAGAAAAAGGTGCAGATGTTACTAGATTCCCACATCTTTGTAAATATATATTTCTGGTCCTTTTAACCCCAAAATCCATCATCCTTTGAACCCAGCTCTGTTCTACCATATCCAATAATAAACTTAGCTTCAGTTTGTACATCTTTCTTCTTTGACAATCAATACAATCCAGAAAGAGGAAAGTGGTTGATTGTTAAATATTCAATTAATCAAACATAAGCAAAGGTATACATAAAGAAGCAGAGGAGGAACATAAAAAACTTTAAGGGGATGTGCGTTGTATTTGTTTGCGATGAAGATGAAAGGGTTCTACAAAGACAGGCAGCAGCAGGGGCTTGTCCTTACTGTGGAGGGATGATTCAAGCTGTGGATTTGGAGAGCCAGTGGAGACTCTGCTTTGTTCCCACTTTCTTTCAAGAAAAAACGTAAATATTACTGCACCATCTGCAGTAGGCATCTAGTTATCCAGTAATTATATTTCTTACTATCTTTGTTTTATTCTCGCATCTATGTATGTAAGATCAATACCTTCAGCAAGGCTGATTGTTCCAAAATTGAATTATCCTTGGACGTTACTGAATTAAATAAGGAGACACTCGAGCAAAATATATTGAAAGACCGGACCTTATTTGACAAAAACGGTTCATCCATTTCTTTTGCGTTTCTTAAAATCCAGACATTTCGTTTTGCTCTTTGCATAGTACACCGCAAGGAAATGACGGACGAAGATGACACAGCCAACTGTATAACAAACCTTGCAGTGCAAGCAAACTAGGTAAGAGGCCGCTGGTCAAGAAAATGTCTTCTGATGCTTGTGCTACAAAGTGAAGGAATATAATCTTGTTTATTGATTCTCAATGGTTTACATGATCCCTATTTATATTGATAGAATACAAATCAAAGACCACTAATTTAGGCACAATTATAGGGATTATTATAGGGACTAAATTAAATCAATGGAAGATATGGAATATAAAATATACTTTCCTAATATAAAATATATTCTCCTAATAGTCCCCCTCAGCTTGAACGTGGGTAGGCTGAAACGTTTAAGCTGGATCAAAACGAGTCAAATACGTATCTCGGGAGTCCTTTATTAAAGATGTCCGCATACTGTGATGAAGACGGCACATGAAGAACTCGAATGTGACCGATCTGAACTTTCTCCCGAACAAAGTGAATATCCATTTCTACGTGTTTGGTACGCTGGTGCTGCACGGGGTTGCCTGACAAATAAACGGCTGAGACATTGTCACAATAAACTACCGTAGCTTTGAGGATCGGAACATGAAGCTCAAGAAGCAAATTACGGATCCATGTAGCTTCAGCTGCAGCATTTGCTACCCCCCTATATTCGGCTTCAGCACTGGACCGGGATATGGTAGGTTGTCGTTTTGACGACCAAGAGATGAGATTGTTTCCCAGAAATATGCAATAGCCTGATGAAGAACGTCTAGTATCCGGGCATCCCCTCCAGTCGGCGTCAGAGTAGGCGACCAAAGTATGATCAGGAGATGCTGAAATCCGAAGACCGAGATCTATAGTGCCATGAATGTATCTCAAGACCCGTTTCATGAAAGCAAGGTGTGGCTCTCTTGGTGCGTGCATGAAAAGGCAAATCTGTTGAACCGCATAAGAGATGTCTGGTCTAGTAATTGTAAGATACTGTAATGCCCCGGCTATGCTGCGGTATAGAGACCCATCTGATAATAATTCCCCCTCAGTAGCACTAAGCTTGGAGTTGGTATCAACAGGAGTGTGGCAGGGCTTACAAGCCGTCATACTTGCCCGATGTAGAATATCCCGGGCATACTGTGACTGACCGAGAAACAGAGATTGATTGTCTCGGGTAACTGTGATGCCAAGGAAGTGATGGAGCTGCCCTAGATCGGTCATGGCGAATTCATTAGAAAGCCGGGAGATAATACTGTGGAGGAGAGCTGGTTGGTTAGCCGTGAGGACAATGTCATCGACATATAGTAGTAGATAGGCGAGTTGTTCCCCATTCTTATAAATGAATAGAGATGTATCACACGTGCTGCTTCGAAATCCCAGAGATGTGATGAATGAAGAAAACCGTGAGTACCACGCTCTTGGTGCCTGTTTTAAACCATATAGGGATTTCCGGAGACGGCAAACATGGTTAGGGAACTGAGGGTGAACAAAACCTGGAGGTTGATTCATGAAGACCGTTTCCTGTAAGTCGCCATTTAGGAAAGCATTTTTCACATCAAGTTGGTGAATAGGCCAGGACCTCCATACCGCCAATGATAAAACTGTACGAATGGTTGCTGGTTTCACCACAGGACTAAAAGTTTCCGTGCAATCAATTCCAATTGTCTGAGATTTGCCATTGCATACAAGACGTGCCTTATACCGATCCAAGGTGCCATCAGATTTAAACTTGTGACGGAACAACCATATTGAGCGGATAGCCGGTCTATCCGTCGGTCTTGGAACTAATTCCCATGTATAATTAACCTGCAAGGCACTAAATTCATCGTTCATGGCACGTAGCCAGTTAGGGTCCGATAGGGCTTTAACATAGGTTGTGGGGACCGGTGAGATGGTGGAGGTTGCGGCTAGGTTGTAGCGAGGGTTGGGTTTGACAACCCCGGCTTTGGCACGGGTTTGCATTTGATGATTATTGGTGGGTGTAGTGGTTTTGGATGGGGATGGGTCAGTGGATGCAGTTTTTGTGGGAGGGATTGGGTGGTGTCGGTTGATGGTATTGATGAAGGATTGTTGGGTGGAGGTGTGTGTGTGCCGGTTGGGCCGGTTGATGGAGTGGGTGTGACTGTAGGTTGGAAGAATGGGGAAAGATGTGGAAGGGGTTCATCTAAGAATGTATAAGTTGTGGGTGATAAAGGTTCGTTGAATGGGAATGTATGTTCGTCAAAGACGACATGACGTGAGAGATGAACCCGCCCGGAGATAGGGTCATAGCAACGGTAGCCACGAAAATCAGGCGGGTATCCTAAGAAGATGCAACGGGTTGATCGAGGGGAGAGTTTGTTGGTTTGGGTAGCCGACATGTTGGGATAACACGTACAGCCGAAGACACGAAGGTGATCATATGTTGGATGGAGAAGGTAGAGGGCAAATGCAGGTGTTTGGAAGTGTAGTCTCTTTGTAGGAAGGATATTGTGAAGATAGGCGGCTGTGTGAAGTGCTTCCACCCAAAAGGTGGATGGAAGACGAGCATGAACAAGGAGTGCCCGGATAATGTCATTTAAACAGCGGATCATTCTTTCGGATCTACTGTTTTGTTGGGATGTTTGTGGGCATGAAAAACGAAACACGAGGCCATTAAGAGCAGCAAAATTTTTGAATTCATTGTTATCGAATTCCCCCCCGAGGTCACATTGAAAAGTTTTAATGATCGTGTTGAATTGGGTTTGGATTAGTTTATGAAATTTAGAGAAAGTGGGAAAGGTTTCAGATTTATATTTTAGTGGATACACCCAAACATAATGTGTGAAATTGTCAAGAAGAACCATATAATATTTATATCCTGAATTACTCAAAACTGGTGACGTCCACAGATCACAATGAATAATATCAAACGGTTTAGTTGTACTAGAAACAGAATCAACAAAAGGTAACCGTTTACTGTTGGAAACTTGACAGGAGTGACAAGCTGGATGTTCAACCTTACATTTATGAATAAAATAACGACTAAGGTAATTTAGCACATTCGCTCCGGGATGTCCAAGACGATCGTGCCATGGTGTGGATGTTGATGACATGAGAGAGAATGCGGGCGGAGTGAGTGGATAAGATCCCCATTGCTATTGTGTCGGGAAAGGAGGTGTCCATCCTTGAGGGCCTTTAAAGAAAACCCAAAAGGGTCAAATTCAATGGAAACTTGATTATCAATTATAAATTTACGAACTGATAATAGATCTTTAATGACATGTGGGGAGTGGATAATTTGATTTAATTGGTAGGTTTTGTTGGGAAGTTTGTAAAAGCCATTACCGGAACCACTAATAGGTAAACGTTGACCATTACCGACAAAAATAGGACTTATAGGTAATAAACATGGAGTGATTAATTTACCTGAATCCGATGTGATGTGTGAGGATGCACCGGTGTCCATGTACCACTGTGGGTCAGTGTAATTCAGATTCAAATTTGTGAGACTTGTGCCGTTATCACTTGGGTTGAGAGCATTATTTCCTGTTGGGCCGAAACCTGGTGGTGCTGAAAAATTATTCTGGGTTGTAACATGGGCCTGAAATGGTTGAGAGGGATATGGGCTGGGTGGTGGAGTCCATTTTTGAATATAATTGTTTGGAGGCCCATTTTGTGTAAGTTGTGGGTAATAAGAAAACTTAGAAATCCCACCATTCAGATTAGTAGATGCTGGAAATTGGCCGCTGCTTTGTCTGCTGCCCTGTCTGCCGCCGTGCTGCCTGGCGTCGCCGTGGTACCTGGTGTCGCGACCCCTATTCCGGCCATCGCGAGTCGGCGGTCCCCTTCCTCGTGCTGCCTTGACTGGGTCATAATTTTTGCCTTTGTAACCATTAGGGTATGGTGAGGTGGTGTTGGTGGTTGTCGGCAGCGGTTGGGCAGTGGAGTTCAACAAGACCGCCGATCGATCGGAGCCTGGTCTGGCGGCTTGTCTCTGTTGTTCGGCTTCGACCATACCTCGTGCATCATCCCAAGAGGGGCAGCTTTGATTGATGATTGCGCCGATAGTATCGTATTCAACAGGAAGACCACGCACCATTTGTATCACTAATCTGCTCTCTGTGACTGGTTGATCGACATCGGCGAGTTGGCTTGCGATGTCCTTCAAAGTTTGACAATAGTCGTCGAAGGAGGAGCAAGGACAGGGTGGTGTTGGTGAACTTCTGTTCAAGAGTTGCGGCTCGAGCATGTTTGTTGTTGATGAAGATGTCCTGAATTTTCAGCCAAGTTTCTCTAGCTGTGATGTCGTTGTCCAGTACACGGGCAAGCAACTCGTCCGAAATGGTACTGTAAATCCATTGTAGGATTAGCGCGTTGAGTTCCGACAACGCGGCAAAGGTAGGATCTGTTTCTTCGGGTGGTTTGGTGCCATCGATGTGATCAAGTACTTTATAGGCACGAACGTGTAGCTTGAATAATTTGACCCAAGAAGAGTATGAGACCTTCTTGCCATCAAGAATACGAATCTTGTTGTTGATGTTGGTGACCGTATAGGCCGGGTGCAGTGGTTGTTTGTCGGCAATGGAGTTGTTGTTGTTAGTAGTTGCCGGTGCATCACCCATGATTAGGGGAGAAAGGCTCTGATTACCATGAAGGAATATAATTTTTTTTATTGATTCTCAATGGTTTACATGATCCCTATTTATATAGATAGAATACAAATCAAAGGCCACTAATTTAGGCACAATTATAGGGATTATTATAGGGACTAAATCAAATCAATGGAAGATATGGAATAATAAAAGATACTCTCCTAATATAAAAGATATTCTCCTAATACAAAGTACAAACCCAATACATGAAATCCTCCGTTCAATCTTCTTCCTTTTTCTAAAAATATCTCTTCGTATAGTATTTTTTCATATGTTTTTTTTTTTTTTTTTTTAAATTTAGCTTATTAATTTAAGAAGCCCAAACAGTCAATCTTTGGAACTTCTGTGCCTTTTTATATCCCAAATTAAATTGATGAAATGTTTAAATTGATGCCATATTGTTACTCTTTCTGGTACCTTTTTGTATTCCACAATTAGGGTGTGTGTGGCCAGTTTCTAAATAAATTTGGAAGACATTATTGTAATTGAGAAGGTTTCCAAGCTTCAAAATGAGATAGCAAGCTTAACCTGACATCTATTTGATAGTATTTTTTTAATTCAATGTTAGGAGTTTTTCTTCTATCTGTTAAATTATTATATGGTTTGAGTTCACGTGAAGCTTACTTGTAATAAGAAATGACAATGATTTACATAAGAAAAGAAAAAGAAAGTTTATTGAGAGTTAATAGTATTTTCTGGAACAGTTGGGAGGGAGGAGGTCATGGAACTTGAAAGCAATGTAATATGTGCGAGGAGGAATGTATTACCACTATACGCCTTTTTAGCATAAAACTTCTCTTATTTTTTTCTTTTACATTTTTAGACAAGGTGTAGATTAGATGATAATCATTATTGTATATTAAATATTTTAACGAAATTAGTTTTGGTTCTTTTGCGCAATTTTTTTGTTTATCAGCTTCATTTGTCCTTAGGTAGGCAACGGTATTGGATGCTCTAAATGTTGCCCTTTTTTTCTTCCCACTCCCCATTACCGCGCATACTCTGAGTTCGTAAATTTTGATATTTGTTTTTGCGTACGTTATAAAGACAGCTATTATGTGATTACTTACTTATTCAGTAAGTCCTTTTGATACGTTGAAAGAAGAATAACATCAATTTGGCCCTATTTTATTCTGGATAATATCTAAATTTTAATCACAACTGTTTTAAGCCTAATTTAATGTCTATCAATCCATAATCTTACTATAACTTCACATATCGGGTTTGGGAATTAGTGAAAAGTGCATGATAAACTATCAAATAGGAGTAATAATCACTTCCTACTTTTAGTATTTAAACGAAATTAATTTGAGGGTTAATGGTTATATGGAGTACTGGAGTTAATTGGAGAAAATATTTATATTTGTATGTATATACATGAAAATTTTATTTCTCATCAAAACGTAAATTCATTATATTTTTAACGACCGCATAAAGCGCGGACAAATTGACTAGTTCTTTATATGTGTGGCTTTATATTTGGATGCTGATATTTTGAGTTTAAGGACATAATTAACGATATTCGGTTATAAAAAGTTCAAATTTATCGTTCTGTTAATATGTTGATAAAAAAAATTAAATATATTAAAATTGTCACGATCCAATTTCCCTTATAGGCCGTGATAGCACCCAACGTTGCCGCTAGGCAAGCCAACGGTGAACTAGCCATGTATTTATTCTTTTTAATAAATTCAAAATAGTTAATTTTTATTTATTAAGTAAATGATAAGTGAAAAATTATTGTAAAGTAAGGCGTGAACCAGTGAAAGAGCAAGATACGGGGAATAAATACCAAAATTCATGAAGTGTCTACTAGCATATTCCTAAGACCCGATGTCACAAGTGTATGAGCAACTAGTAGAATATAAAACACCTATGCTATTGTCTGAAACAAGATAGACAGAAAGTAAATACAAAAGAGAGACTACGGGGTGCTGCAGAACAGACTCAGAGGCAGCTCACCACTATGCCTCAGGATGACGGGGGTGCATGCCTGAATGTACACCAGATGTACCTGCCTCTGATCCTCCACAATTAGTGTAGAAGTATAACGTGAGTACATAAACAACATGTACCCGGTAAGTATCCAGTCTAACCTCGAAGAAGTAGTGACGAGGGGTCGACATCGAACTTACTACGGGCCAATAATATAAATACAGAAATTCTACATAGGATGGAATACATGAATAATAAAAATAACACAATAACCATAATGACTAAATGGTTCTTTAACTGACAATCAATTTAAAAGTCTCCAATTGACACACGCTAACTTCAACAATTTCATGCCATTAAATAAATTATAACCTCTCAAGTCATAAAAATAATATCAAGTCAGGCTCCGAGTATTATCACGCACGATTTATGCCGAGGTCGTTGATCTCGTCCAATTTCATTCCTCTATTTGAGGTTATGAAAACGGTCGATGCAATAGTAATATCCAACAAGAGTTGGGGTCGAATTCCGCAAGGAGCTATATGTATGAGAGTTAATAGTATATATCTTAGCATGTGAGTTTGTATATCTAAATTTGCACTTTCGCAAAAGTTGATTGTTTTAAAGTTTAATCTAAACTACAATTGCAATTTAAGAAATAAAACTAAAAGATTGTTTTGTTGTTTTTCAAATGCTATAAAAGGCTTAGGGCTATGACCTTCACCTAGGTGTTTGCCTAATGGGATATAAACTTTAAAGCTTGTTTTAATGATGGGGTGTATTATAGCTATCAACACTCAATTACCACTCAATACCTCTAGGTCAAAGAGTGATTTTGCCCAATTTAGTCTCAAGTCCAAAAGGATATTGAACAAAACGGTTGATAAAAAGCTCAAGTTGGGTTTTACTATCTCTAGGTTCAACCCTTTAATTGGATTTATCAATCACTCGATTGACCCAATTACTTGCTAGCCAGGTTTTTCTAGACTAAGTCTCTCTTTCTCAAGTAGAGACCATGTCAAGTAGGCATGAACTAATATTTGCAACCATTAATTCGTCAAAATAAAGCAAGAACAAGGCTAAATAATAAACATCCAACCATAAAAAAGCAATAAATCAAACACCCATTAAGTTTACACAGTAGGGTTGGGTCTCAACCC
The DNA here is from genome assembly GCA_002018475.1 of Nicotiana obtusifolia. Taxonomy (NCBI): domain Eukaryota; kingdom Viridiplantae; phylum Streptophyta; class Magnoliopsida; order Solanales; family Solanaceae; genus Nicotiana; species Nicotiana obtusifolia. The sequence goes on along the minus strand of MCJB01048340.1, from coordinate 82,031 downwards.
TAGTGAAAATCTAGCTACTCATGCTTGAAATTGAAGAAAAAGAAGAAGAAATGATAATTAAACTCATTTTGCAAGATTGAAATGATAAAATCTATGTTAAAATAGCTCAAAATATGAAAAACTACTAGAAGAAATAAAGAGAAACGACTACTATAGCTGCTGAGGTCTAAAGTTCACCTAAAAATGTGAAACTTGTCCATTTATACAGCGCTTGAAATTTCAGACAAAAATGCCTTTCGAAGGTTCTATGGCTGCACAATTCTATGTGCAATCCACACTTGTCTTTAGCTCGAGCTAATGGAGGTCTGCATCTGCATAGTTCTGAACTGCGGCCGCATTGCACTCTTTCTACGGTCCGCACTTTTACATGTGCGGCCGCACAAATCTTCTTCTACGGCCGCACAATAATTGTGCGGTCCGCACTTTTGTTGGACTTGAATTGCATATTCTCTGAACTTTGCTCTGACTCAGCTTCTGCGGCCGCACAATTCATGTGCGGACGGCACTTTGCACTAGTCTCTGATGGGTTTTCCTTCATAACCTGCGGCCGCAAATGATATTCTACGGTACGCACTTCTGAGCTTTTGTGCCCTTTTTCGTCCTTGAGTTCAAATTACTCCTTCTTGAGTTGGATTTCATCTCGGGAGTTCATATTCAAATATTCCTGCAATTAAGCACATTTCATCAGTTTTCGAAAACACAATTAAACGCTTTTGGACTAAAACGAAAGCTAAAAGGCGGGTAGTCAAAATTCCCACTTATCAGTCGTACAATCCGATCCAAAATACTGTATGCACTGCCGAGGGTCGAATGACACGAACCATAGATGCATCTATTATACTGCCGAGGTGAACGGCCCACTCTCATGAGAGTAGAGAAGTTTACCTTGCTCTTGGAAGTACTTGCGACGCGAGAGGACATAGATTTCTTAGAATTATTATGTATTCCTCAATTATTCCCAAAATAAGAAATTTAAATTGAAAATTTACAACTTTAAAATATCTAGTCTCAGCTCTATTCAAGACAATTACTATGCATAATAAACACAATAGCACAACTAAAACATGATGTGGATCTAAGATTACCCGGACATATCGTGGATTATAACTACGCACGGACTCTCGTCACCTCGTGCGTACGTATCTCCCCACACAAGTAATGCACAACAAAGGTACATCTAAGGGCAGTGGCGAAGCTATGAATTTCTCCAAGGGTGTTCAGATTTTTAAAAAGTGAAAAACATTTACGACAAAGGGTGTTCAATATGTGTTATGTTTCTCTAAAACGTAATATTTTACCTATGTGCACAATGAAATTTTTCGATGAAGGGTGGTCAGTTGACCACCCTTATAACCATGTGGCTTCGCCACTACCTAAGGGGATGAGTTCCCTCTTACAAGTTTAGGCAAGAGACTTACCTCGTTCTCAAGCTCACTTCCGGTCCACGAATCCGCTCTAAAGCCTCAACTTGGTGCCAATCAATCCGAAACTAGACAAATGTTATATAAATTATTCAATACACACTCACTAGTTCATAATTTAGCCATTAAAGAAATTACCCAACCCAAATTAGAAGATCCCTAAAATTCACCCCCGGGTACATGTGCCGGGATTACGAAAATTTTTGAAGATAAATATTACCCGTAACCTCACGAACTCAAATATATAATTTCTACCCAATTCCCTAATCATTTTTGTGGTTAGATCCCATTTTTATCAAAATCTAGGTTTTTCAACAATCTCCAAAATTTCTATATTTCACATGTTAAAATCTATCCATAATCTATGTATTAAACTTACATTGGATAGGAATGACTTACCTTCAATAGCTAGGTAAAAACCCCTTTCCAAGAAACTCCAAAATCGGCTAAGGAAATGAAAAATGAGAGAAAATGCCCTAAACCCCGTATCTAAAACAAGTCACTGCCCAGGCATTCCTTCTTCGCAATCGCGGAAAAGTCATCGCGATCGTGAAGGCAATCTGCCCAGGGCCTCAGAAAATGTCCATTGCGAACGCGAGGTCCCACACGCGAACGCAGGGTCCAGCTCTCGAGTGCGAAGAAGAATGAGCTCACATCCCCAGGCCCATGTCCCTACGCGAACGTGGTCCTCCTGACGCGAACGCGGAGGCCACAAGTCCCAAACCTTCACGAACACGGGCAAGGGGGTGCGAACGGGTGGAGAAAAATCTCAGCCCCCAGATTTTCCTTCTCCGCGAACGCGACATAGCTTTCGCGATCACGGCGAAGGAAACAAGAACCAGCACACTAGATTTTTGAGACTTAGCTCCGGGCGGTCCGAAACTCATACGAGCCACCCGAGATCCCGTCCGAATGCACCAACAAGTCCATAACCATAATAAAAACTTGCTAGAACTCTCGAAACCCGAAAAACAACATCAAAACTAAGAACCGCACTCCAAAACAAAATTGAATCAAGTTATGAACTTCAAGTTTTCAACCTGCTTTGAACCATACTTAGACTACTCGGAATGACACCAAATTTTGCGTGCAAGTCTTAAAATCACTATATGGAGCTATTCCCAGTAACACCAAAACCTACTCCAAAGCAAACTTAAAGAACTTGAAAACCTTCAATGCTCCAACTTTCAATAGTAAGCGCTGAAACGCTCCCGAGTCATCCGAAACCCGATCCGAACATATGCACAAGTCCAAAATCATCATACGAACCTATTGGGACCGTCAAATCCCAGTTTCAAGGTCGTTTACTCAAACATTGACTCAAGTTATTCTTAACCATTTTAAGCCAATATAAAGAAACTAGGTGTTTTGATTTCAACCTGAACCCTTCCAAACCGAACTAACCGTCCCCGCAAGTCATAAAATAGTAAAAGCATATACGTGGAGTCTTATTTAGGGAATGGAGATCTAGAAGGAAAAACAACCAGTCAGATCTTTACATTCTCCACCTCTTAAACAAATATTTTTCCTCGAACGGGTCTAGAATCATACCTGGAGTGCTGAATAGGTGTGGGTATCTGCTCCGTATTTCCTCCTCGGTCTCCCAAGTCGTCTCCTCAAGTGGTTAACCCCTCCATTGGACCGTTATCGTAGAAATCTTCTTGGACCTCAACTGGCGAACCTGCCAAGGACTGAATGTCCCAAGCTAATGGCCTCTCCTCTACTGAAATGAATGGCAAACTCCCATACTCTCAAACTTTCTGCTCAAGGCATCCGCAACCACATTCGTCTTTCCCGGATGATAAAAGATGGTGATATAATAATCCTTTAGTAACTCAAGCCACCTACACTATCTCAAATTGAGATCCGTCTGCTTGAACAAATGTTGCAAGTTGCGATGATTGGTGTAACCCTCACAGGACATCCCATAAAGATAATGCCTCCAGATCTTGAGAGCATGAACTATCGCGACCAACTCCAAATCATGTACAAGGTAATTCTTCTCGTGGGGCTTCAGCTAACGTGAAGCATACGCAATAAATCAACCCTCCTACATCAATACATAACCCAATCTAACGCGTGAAGCGTAGCAATACACTATATATATCTCAGAACCGGAAGGCAACACTAACACTGGTACTGAAGTCAATACGGTCTTGATCTTCTGAAAGCTCACCTCGCAATCATCGGACCATCGGAACGGAGCACCCTTCTGGGTTAATCTAGTCAAAGGTGCTGCAATAGATGAGAAGCCCTCCACAAACAAGTGATAATAACCTGCTAACCCCAAGAAACTCCTAATCTCGGTCGCTGTGGTAGGACGAGCCTTACTCTAAACTGCCTCGATCTTCTAGGGATCTACCTTAATGCCCTCGTCTGATACAAAATGCCCCAAGAATGCCACAGAATCTAACCAGAACTCGCACTTGGAGAACTTAGCATATAGCTTATGTTCCCCTAAGGTTTGAAGCACCACTCTCAAGTGCTGCTCATGCTCCTCCATGCTACGCGAGTAGATCAATATGTTATCAATGAAGACAATGACAAATAAGTCAATATATGGCCTGAACACCCGGTTCATCAAATCCATAAATGCCATCGGGGCGTTGGTCAAACTGAATGATATCACTGTAAACTCATAGTGGCCATATATAGTCTAGAAAGCCGTCTTCGGAACATCCGAATCATGAATCTTCAACTGATGATACCCTGATCTTAAGTCGATCTTAGAGAACACCCTGGCACCCTACAACTTGTCAAACAAATCATCAGTACACGGCAACAGGTACTTTTTCTTAATGGTAACTTTGTTCAACCGACGATAATCAATGCACATCCACATAGTCCCATCTTTCTACTTCACGAACAACACCGGTGCACCCTAAGGTGACACACTCGGTCTGACGAACCCCTTTTTTAGTAACTTCTCAAGCTGTTCTTTCAACTCCTTCAAATCTTTCGGATCTATGCGGTACGGTGGAATAGAAATAGGCTGGGTACCTGGAGCCAAATCAATATAGAAATCGATATGACAATCTAGTGGCATGACAGGTAAATAAGAAGGAAACACATCGGAGAACTCCCGGACCACGGGCATTGAATCAATTGTTGGAGTCTCTACAATCGTACCCCGAACATAAGCTAGATAAGCCAAATATCCCTTCTCGACCATGTTTCGATCCTTCATAAATGAGATGACCCGAGTAGATGTATTGACAGATGAACCCTTCCACTCCAATCGAAGCAACTCCGACATCATCAAAGTAACAGTCTTGGCATGGAAATAAAGGACGGCATGATAGAAGACAACCAATCCATGCCCAGGATGATCTCAAAGTTGGTCATATCAAGTAATTAAAGATCCGCTCTAGTTTCAAAACCACAAAAAGTCATGATATAGGACGGATATATCCAATCCATAATAACAGAATCGCCCACTGGTGTGGATACATAAACAGGAGTACCCAAGGAATCATGAGGAACACCTAGAAAATGAGCAAACAGAGATGAAACATATGAATATGTAGACCCTGGATCAAATAGTACCGAAGCATCCCTACCGCAGACAGAAATAATACATGTGATCACGGCATTTGAGGCTACTACATCAGGTCTGACTAGAAAAGCATAGAACCTAGTTGCAGCACCAACTGACTGGCCTCCACCTCTAGAACCGCCCCTTCCCACCTCCTTCCGTCTTTGAGCGGCCGGACGGCTGGTGCGGTAATCATAGGCTGATGACCCTACTGTACTGCCTTGCCCCGAAGTCTGGGACAAAACCTCTTCATGTGGCCAAGATCCCCACACTCGAAACAACCCCTCGGAACTGTGGACTGCTGACCTAAAGTCTGACCTTAATGGCTTGAATACCTACTAGAGGAACCTTGAATAGCTGGTGATGGTAGGAGCTCTCTGGAATGGCACTGAAATAGGGCCACACTGGAGCACCCCGAGAAGGCAGCAGTCCTGGATATGTGGCCTGTTAGATTGACCCCTCACGAACTGACCTCTGGCCCCAGATGGAGCACCACTGAACCCTCCAGAATATCGAAACAGCTTGACCCTCGGCATCTACTCTCGGCTCTGCTGAGGAACACCTTCGATCCTCTGAGCTATCTCCACAACCAGCTCGTAGAAGTCCCCATCTCAACCTCTCATCCATAGTGGCTTGGATACCAGAGTGCAAAATCGCAAAAAACTTCCGCACTCTCTCTGTATCGGTGGGGAGTATCATAAGTGCATGGCAAGACAACTCAGAGAATCTCGCCTCATAGTCGGTCACCGACATCTGTCCCTGCTGAAGCTGCTCGAACCGAAATCACAACTCTTCCTTCTGAGAGGTTGAAATATATGTATCCAAAAAGAGACGTATGAACTGGTCCCACGTCAAGGGAGGAGAACCTGCTGGTCTGCCGAGAATATAGGATTACCACCATCTATGGGCCCTGCCCTCCAGCTGAAAGGTGGTAAAGTCCACCTCGTGGGACTCCATATTCTCATATTGTGCAGTATGCCCCTACAACGATCAATAAAGCCCTGGGGGTCCTCATGCCGCTCACCTCCAAAAGCAGGAGGATGTAGCCTGGTCCATCTATCTAATAGCTTCTGTGGCTCGCCGGCCGCAACTGGTCTGGGCTTTGGTATAGCCGCTGCAACTGGCTAAGCTCCACCCACGGGTAATGTGCCCGGGGTCTAATATATAGCAGCTGCATGCCCTGGAGCCTGAGCGGTGAGGGTCTGTGCTCCCCCTGCCGCCTAAGATATGGCGGTCTACTGGAAATAAATAAGCGTGTGTCATAGAATCCATGAACCGCAGCATATGGCCCATGACCTCCTAGAATCCTAGTGTGGACATGAAATCTACTGGGGCCGGATCCACTGCGGGCACATCGGTTTGCTCCTCAATAATATGATCCCCCCTGGATCCACTGGTGGAACAACTGGAGCAACTCTAGGATGCCTTCGTCCTCTACCACGAGCTGGAGCCCTCCTTCGGCCTCTAGCAACAGGGGGAGCAGCTCCTCCATGGTCGGGTACATCTACCGCGCGCATATCTGTGAAAGAATAAGAAAAAGATACTTAGCACAACATCAATTGCACGATAGAATATAAAGAAAGAGTAGTTTCCTAACATCCTATAGCCTCTCAAAGATAAGTACGGACTTCTGCGCACCGATCCGCAAGACTCTGTTAGGCCTGCTCATGACTTATGAGAACTATGTGAACCTAGTGCTCTGATAACGTGTTGTCACAATCCAATTTTCCTTATAGGCCATGATGGCACCCAACATCGCTGCTAGGCAAGCCAACGATGAGCTAGCCACGTATTTTATTCTTATTAATAATTTAAAAATAGTTAATTTTTATTTATTAAGTAAATGAGAAGTGAAAACTTGTAGTAAAGTAAGGCGTAAACCAATGAAAGAGCAAGATACGGGAAATAAATAACAAAAATCATGAAGTGTCTACTAGCATACTCCCAAGACCCGGTGTCACAAGTGTATGAGAAACTAGTAGAATATACAAAATACCTATGCTACTGTCTGAAATAAGATAGACATAAAGTAAATACAAAAGAGAGACTGCGGGTGCTGCAGAACGGACTTAGAGAGCAGATCGCCACTACGCCTCAGGATGACGGGGATGTGCCTGAATGAACGCCAGATGCACCTACCTCAGATCATGCACGATTAGTGCAAAAGTGTAGCGTGAGTACATAAACAACATGTACCCAGTAAGTATCCAGTCTAACCTCAAAAAAGTAGTGACGAGGGGTCGACATCGACACTTATTACGGACCAATAATATAAATACAGAAATTCTACATAGGCATGGAATGCATGAATAATAACGATAACACAATAACCAACAACGAATAAATGGTTCTTTAACGGATAGTCAATTTCAAAGTCTCCAATTGACACATGCTAACTTCAACAATTTCAGGTAATTAAATAAATTATAACCTCTCAAGTCATACAAATAATATCAAGTGTATTCAGGCTCCGAATATTATCACACACGATTTATTCTGAGGTCGTACGGTCCTATCCAAAATACTGTGTGCACTGCCGAGGGTCGAACGATACGGAATATATATGCATCTATTATACTGCCAAGCGAACGACCCCCTCCCATGAGAGTAGAAAAGTTTACCTCGCTCGCGGAAGTACTTGTGACGCGAGAGGACATGGATTTCTCAAAGTTATTATGTATTCCTCAATTCATCCCAAAATAAGAAATATAAAATGAAAATTTACAACTTTAAAATCCCTAGTCTCAGCTCTATTCAAGATAATTAATATGCATAATAAACACAACAGTACAATTAAAGCATGACCTAGATCTAAGACTACCCGGACATATTATAGAATATAGCTACCAACAGACTCTTGTCACCTCGTGCGTACGTAGATCCCCACACAAGTAATACACAATAAAGGTACACCTAAGGGGATGAGTTCCCTCTTACAAGGTTAGGCTAGAGACTTACCTCGTTCTCAAGCTCACTTCAGGTCCACAAATCCGCTCTAAAGCCTCAACTTGTTGCCAATCAATCTAAAACTAGTCAAATGTTATATAAATTAATCAATACACACTCACAAGTTCATAATTTAGCTATTAGAGAACTTACCCAACCCAAATTGAAAGATCCCTAAAATTTACCCCAGGGCAAATGTGCCCGGATTTCGGAAATTTTTGAAGATAAATGTTACCCATAACCTCACGAACTCAAGTAGATAATTTCTACCCAATTCCCTTATCATTTTCGTGGTTAAATCCTATTTTTATCAAAATCTAGGATTTTCAACAATATCCAAAATTTTCACATTTTACATGTTAAAATATTCCCATAATCTATGTATTAAATTTATATTGGGTAGGAATGACTTACCTTCAATAGATAGGTCAAAAACCCTCTCCAAGAAACTCCAAAATTGGTCAAGAAAATAAAAAATGAGAGAAAATGGCCTAAACCCCGTATCTAAAACAAGTCACTGCCTAGGCATTCCTTCTTCGCAATCGTGGAAAAACCATCGCGATCGCGAAGTCAATTTGCACAGGGCCTCGGAAAATGGATATCCCGAACGTGAGGTCACACACGTGAACACGAAGGCTGACATGCTTGAGCTTCACAAATGCGAGGTCCAGCTCGTGAACGCGAAGAAGAAGGAGCTCACCCCCCTGGCCCATGTCCCTAGGCAAACGCGGGCCTCCTCACATAGATGCGGAGGCCACAGGTCCCAGACCTTCGCGAATGCGGGCAAGCGGTCGCGAACGCAGGAAGCAAAATCTCAGCCACCACTTTTTCCTTCTCCGCGAACGCGACACAGTCTTCGTGGTCGTGAAGAAGGAAACTAGAACCAGCACACCAGATTTTTGGGTCTTAGCTCCGGGCAGTCAGAAACTTACCCGAGCCACCCGAAACCCCGTCCAAATGCACCAACAAGTCCATAACCATAATGCAGACCTGCTCAAACGCTCGAAACACGAAAAACAACATCAAAACTAAGAACTGCACTTCGAAACCAAGTTGAATCAAATTAAAAACTTCAAGTTTTCAACTTGCTCCGAACGCACCGAATCATACTTAGACTACTCGAAAAGACACCAAATTTTGCATGCAAGTCTTCAATCACCATACAGAACTATTCCCAGGCTCGGAATCCAAACGGACCTTGAAAACGCCAAAACCTAATCCAAACCAAACTTAAAGAACTTGAAAACCTTCAATGCTCCAACTTTCAATATTAAGCGCCGAAACGCTCCCGGATCATCCGAAACCCGATCCAAACATACACCAAAGTCTAAAATCATCATACGAACATATTGGAACCATCAAATCCGAGTTTTGAGGTCGTTTACTAATAATGTTGACTCAAGTCAAACTTTATTTTAAGCCAATATTAAGGAACTAGGTGTTCCAATTTCAACCCAAATCCTTCCAAGCCCGAACTAACCATCCCCGCATGTCATAAAATAGTAAAAGCACATACAGTGAGTCTTATTTTGGGGAACGGAGATCTAGAAGGCAAAACAACTGGTCGGACCGTTACAAAAATCATATCTTAAGTTAATATGTTGCCCTTTTTAAATTATGTTAGGTTTCGTGAATGGGTGTGAATGGGAAATGGAAGAGGCACCTTTTAAATTGCATATCTTCATCTCACCGTTTTATTATCTATAAATTTAGAGGCTTGGCCTCATTTTTTAGATATAGAAAAATCTAAAAACTCCTCCTCTTTTCTACATTGTTGTACTGTTTTCCAAATAAACAAAGTGTCAAGTGTGATTTACTCCGTTGTTGAGTTCGCTGAAGTTTTGTAATTTCGATTGCCAGTACTATAGAATAGTTTTTTCGTTCTATCCTGGGAGGAAGTAATCCATAATCTTGGGCAACAATGAGGGGATTAAATTCTTTAAGGACACACAAACAACTTGTGGGCTCGGAAATTATTTTATGTTTTATTTTATTGAACTATCATTTCTTTACTTCTTTGATTTTCTTGTTTCGAACAGTAATTCTAAAAATCTTAAGAAATTTATAGTTTCCTCACTAGTCATCACTAAGTAACGTACTCTACCACTCTTTTATCGGGAATTTATATTTCAATCCAAATATATAAAAACCAGTATCCTTACTTAATCAAATTATTTTCCTATTCCCACTATTTTATCGTTAATAGCTTGAAATACCCATTCGTTAGTTTTATGTAACGTACTCTAGCACTCTTTTCTTTTTAATTTGAGTAAAAATAATATTATTATATTGTATTTGGAAATTGTTTAACCTTATTATTCCTATTTTACAATAACTGATACGATTTACAAGTAGCATAATCTTATAAAAAAGTAACTGACATAATTTGTTGGAAGTTCAGTTTTTATTAGGAGCACAAAAACTAAAATAGCATGATTTGTAATTTGTATATGTTGAGTGTGCGAACAAAATCTCACATTGTTAGCTGAAAAAATTGAAAGCCTACATATAAGGTGTAAGGGTTCCTTAATGATATGAGGTCTTTTGGGAAAAACCGTGGGAGTTTGGCTCAAAACGGATATTAACACACCATGTTAAGAGTATCTCTGTGCCAGTTTAGCCTAACAACTGGTAGCAGAGCTCAGATTTGACAGGACGAACATGGCGACAATAAAGTGAAGGTGCGATGCTCGATTTGCTTACCCTTACGAGCTTGGAGACGTGCACACTAGAAGATCAAGCTTGTGCTAGGCTTTGATTGCCATAAATACTCTAACGACATGGGTACACAAAGTGAATCTCGAAAAATTGATCCGTGGATCGTGGTAATGACCATGTAAAACTTATTTCTAGGAGGAGACCATGGATCGTTCTGATGGGCCACGTGGAATTTACTCCGAGTGGAAGCTTGTTGGGTGTGCGAATAAAACCTCGCATTGATAATTGAACAGATTGAACATCTACTTATAACGTATAGGGATCTCTTAATGATGTAGGATCTTCTGAAAAAACTAGACGAGCTTGGCTCAAAGTGGACATAGTATCTTTTAGCCGGTTTATTCCAACAATATTTAACTTATGGGTCAATTTATTTTAAAATTGTGTATCAGTCAAAGACTTATTATATGCAACGACACGGCAAAAGACATATTTCCTATTCTTGTGAGATAGATATGACATCTTGAGTATATAGTTTTCATCCTTTCAAGATAGATCTATATCAGGTCTTGTAGTATTTTCATAAAATTTTAGTAACAATCGTGTTTGTGCTTATCTATATTGACCCTGTCCCTGCCTAAAGCTTAAAAACGAAAAGAATACGTTGTTAAATCAATTTCTATTGCATGAGAGTTATCAGGATAATCTAACTTCCAGTTTTCCGGTCTTCAAAATTTTCTTGCTTAGTCACTTTCTCAATCCTAAATAAAAATATAAAGTGGCATATCAATCAGAAAATTACGTCCAGTTGTGGGTGAATAACGCCAAGAAGTTCGTTTGCTAATAGGTAGATACTGACTCGACGTGATCAAATCAAGTTGAGGCCGTATGCTTCTTATGTGACACTCCTTTTTATTTAATTTGTCTAAGAAATAATGCTCATTGTATGGATGAAATTATAAGTAATTAAAGTTAAAAAATAAGATGAACAAAAAAAAAAAAAAATCTCTAGCTTGAAGCGTGTTTACCCGTAAAACGATATAGTTGAATTTATATGTGATTTCTTGTCAAGTGAATTAATTCGATCCTAAAATAACAAGATAATTGAGAAATATATTACACTTAGCTTTGATAGGAAGACGAAATGGCTGAAATAAAGATTCTGGTAGTGAAGCCTCAGGGCGCAACAGTAACAGTAACAAAAACAGAAAATAAGAAAGTAAAATTGATTAGAGCTTCGAGTATTGTAGTATTAGTTTGCCAGAAAATTTTCCTCCTTACAATGATAAAAGAGCTCACTATTTTTATCTACGTCTAGGAAAGGAGGTCCTAGGATCGTGCCCTTCTTTAGTGTCAATTATGAGGGTCATTGATGAAGATGTAACAGTGACCATAAACGTCAAATTCCTTGTAACGGGTAACATACTTAATGTTGTGGAATATTGTCTATTAAATGCTACCGGGTGAAGAGTATTAATTGCATCCTTATGAGTGTTATTCTTTCTGGTGACAGACGGGACTGTTGCCTTCGGTTTCGGCTATCCCCCTCTTAGGTTCCACATGTCCCTCTTTTGGGCGGCCATATAGCATAGCATATTTTACCCTATACAGATAGTCCCTCTGCTTTCCGGTGACATAACTTTGTGTCATTGAGAAGTTGGTAGAAACACTCTTTTGGTAGGAATTACTATTATCCCCTTTGAAGGCTTCTGAGGATTGATTAGACGAACGTCTCTCTGCATTTAATGTCCCGAACGCGCATCATCCCACGATTTATATCCTTTTGCAGATTATCGAGGTAATCATGGTAATGAATTTAGCTGCCAAAACTTTTACTCATACGCATCAACTTTCTTTCTTATACTCCATAATTTTCTAAGCTTTCTAAAATCTTTCTTGTTTTTAATAAACCTTTCTTTAACTCCCTTCAAACAAAAGAACTTCTCTTTCATCCAAATGGCTTCTTCTTCAAAGAACGTTAGCTCTTCAAAGGGCAAGAACAAAGCCGAGGATGCTGCTTCTCCAACCGTGGATTCCGTCATACCTAGAAGTCTTGTTACAACAAAGACTTCAAAGAGAAATTCCCTTCAGCTCTCCCTCGCACATGGGCTTTTGGCAGATACTGTTCTTCCATCCGTTCTTCCAGTACACCTGTTGTGACTGTCGCTGCCATGATTTGGATATTATTGCTCCTGATCTATCGGAGCGAGTGACCCTACCCAAGGAGGGTTTTACATATTCATACACGTATCTCTTTACTTTGGGTGTGTTCTTTTTGAGTGGAGAGCTTGACTCCGATATTGCAGAATTCTGCCTCCGCTATCAGGTATATTTGGCACAAGTAAGTCCTTCTGTGCAGAGGACGATTGCCTGTCTTCGGCGCTTGTGCCAAGATACGGGAGAGGAGCTATCTTTAGCTCATGTGACGAATCTTTATTCCCCCAAAATCATCCGCGGGGGAATGATAATTTCTGCAAATGTGTCCACCACGCTCTTTATCTAGCATAGATGATGACAACGACTATGGATGGATGGAACAGTTTGTTGCAGTTGCCACCAATGACATCATTCTGGTAATGGCTTCATTCTTTCCGAAAGCATGGAACCGCACTCGTAAGCTCCTTGTTTAATATTCCTTTTATTAGGTATTCTTCTATACCTGTATTGGTGCTCCATCTTTTGCCTATTTCAGCAACTCAATGGGTCCCACCGATGGCTGAAGGCTTGGACCAGTGGGTCCAGAAGATTTTGGATGTCACTACGCCTAAAACCCGCACGTGGAAAGAACTTGCCCTTAATTACGGGTGGAAGGCCAAACACCATGGTAACTCAGACTTACCTTGTTTCAATTTTTTATGTGAAGACATTGATTTGATCCTTTCTATCTTTTCTTTAAAATCAGGTCTACCCACGGGCTCTGTTGTTGTCCCCGAGGAGGACATTTTGGCTGATCCTGCTGAGGAGGCGAGGCTGCTTCAGGAGGTGCTTACTCGAACAGGTGTCTCCGGTCCTACTTCGGGCACAAGTGTTTTTTTACGGAGTCCTCGGATGGAGGACAAACAACCAAAAAGAAGACGCTCCTCCGCTGCAGGGGAGAAGAATAAGAGGGTGAAGACTGTTGCCCCCGAGTCGTCTTCGGTAGTTGTGGTGACTAGCCCTCCTTCCGCGCCGGTCATAGACGCTGTGATGATTGACGATGATGGAGAAGCTAGTGATGTGGGAGCTTCTCTACATAGAAGGCGACAATCCTCATCAACTCAACATAATGCTTAATCTGTTGAGTTATTTACACTATCCGAGGACGATGTCTCCACGCTCTGGGGGGAATGCGATATGGTGGAAAATGCCAACTCCTGCTTCTGTGTCCCACTCGCCGCACCTGGTGTTTTGGGGCTGAGTACCGGGTCCCTTTCGTCCTCAACTGACGAGCAACCAACAACTAGCACTGTGTTTGCTGCAGCTGCTTCTCACTCTTCAACTCCATCAGCTTAATCTCCATCTTTATCAACACCAGCAACTGCTACATCATTTCCACCTGCATCCACTCTTCCACCAGCAACTGCTACATCATCTCCATCGGTCGCACCTAACCACGAAGAAGGTGTTCCTCTTTCCCAGTCCCCAGTTCATGGGAATTTGGGGAAAAATTATGCTGCCCCTTTTGAAGATCCACAAAATTGGGGCAAATTTGGGGCAACTTAAAGTTGGTCACACTTCTACAAGCACAGAATGATTAGGCTCATCTGAGGCTCCAAGACTTTAAGTCTGTTTCTGAATAGAATTCTGCGATGTTCAAAATTACTGCTAAATTGAAACTCTGTGGAGATAGCATCACCGACTATGATATGCGTGAAAAAACGTTCACCATGTTTCATACCTCCAATATGGTCTTGCAAAAAAAGTACCGAGAGAAAGTTTTCAAGAAGTACTGAGTTGATTTCTGTGTTTCTTGTGTGTCACGACCCAAAATCCACCTAGTCGTGATGGCACCTAACCCAACCAGTCAGGTAAGCCAATTAACAACTATCCAATTTAAAGGAGATCTATTAAGAAAAGAAATCATGAGCTTCTAAGATTAGAATTTACAAAGCTGGTATGAAATAAATACATCATCTGTTTGAAATATATATAAACAGATTTTTATAAATATAAGGCTACCATGAACAAGAGGCAGCTACAACCGGAACACAGGTACATCTTCAAATCCAGCTCCCATTGATCACAGAAACATCAACATCCAACATTTGCCCGCAAGGTGCAGAAGTGTAGTCTGAGTACAGCCGACCCCATGTACTTAATAAGTAATAAACCTAACCTTAGGTTGAAAACAGTGACGAGCTGGAACACAGGTAGGGGTCCAACACCTATAGCCAACAAAGATTCATGACAACATAATGGAAGTAATAAAAGAAGTAGCTTAGAGATAAAATGCTCAGCTCGTTCACAGTTCCAAAAAATAGGCCTGCTTTTAATGTATATCAGTTGAAAACCCAAATCCTTTACCGAAATCACCAATATTAATGAGTAAAATTGAAAACTGTGATTTTTTCCAAAAACTTTTCAACAACATATTAGATGTTTCATTATCAAATGGCATGAGAAAAATACATCTCTGTGCCTACATGTCTATATACAAGTGAAATCATGAATGATACCAGAACTGGAGTGGTAGAAAGAAATGCATCTCTATGCATGTATCTCAAGTATGCATGTCAAATGCAATGTATCTCAGTGATGAACTCATGTACTCATACTCTCAGAGTACTCAATCTCGCTGTCTCACACTTTCCAATCATCATGCTCAATCACTCGACACGATCAGTCACTCAATACTGTATATGGCCAATTCAGCCCAGGGAAGATCCATCCCAAATATATTTATATATCAACTGACAGTCAGTCACTCAGTACTGTATAAGTCCAATCCATCCCGGGGAAGATCCATCCCCAAATATAAATGCTTCGGGCAAGATCGATGCCTGGGGAAGATCCATCCCTCAATATAATCAACTGCGCTTATTAGGTGTGTGAACAGACTCCAGAGTGGCTCCTTCGGCCCAAGCACCATAATAAGACAGATCCAGGCATAAATCAATATAACATGCTGCAGCGTGCAGCCCGATCCCATTAAATCACTCACAATCAGGCTCTTGGCCTCACCCAGTCATCAATCTCTCAGTCTCTCGGGCTCACAATGCTATGAAACTAGCCCAAAAATGATGATATGATGCGTCAATATATAGCAACAGAGACCGAGATATGATATGAAATGAATGAACATGACTGAGTATGAAATTGCAATGTAAGCAAATAACTCAACAGCAAAGATGACCTCAGTCGGTCGTAACAGAATAAGCATGTAGCTTAGACACGGTTTTGTAACATGGATCACAGCTCAATAGCTCTAGTACGTAGAGATGACATGTTACAGATAAGATTAGGTAACTATAGTACGCCAGAAATAACAGAGTCAAAATTCACACGGTGGACGCCCGCATGAGCGTCACCTCAACACCAAACACATAACACGATATTCGGGGTTTCATACACTCAGCACCAAGTGTTAGAATTTTTACTTACCTGGAACAAGCCAAATCCAATAATGGGCAAGCGAAGCGATGCTCCAAAATTGGCATCCTGCATGTATCGACCTCCGAACGGCTCGAAACTAACCAAAAGCAATTCAAATACATTAATTAATGCCATAGGAAACAAACCCAATCGATAAAGGTCGAATCTTTAATTAAAATTCCAAAATCAACCCAAAAGTCCCATGCAGGCCCATACCTTGGAACCCGACAAAACTCACAAAATCCGACAACCCATTCAATTACGAGTCCAACCATACTACTTTCACTCAAATCCGACTCCGATTTGACATTCGAAACTCACAAACTCACTCTATGAAGCTTTT
This sequence comes from Nicotiana obtusifolia, assembly GCA_002018475.1. Lineage (NCBI taxonomy): Eukaryota > Viridiplantae > Streptophyta > Magnoliopsida > Solanales > Solanaceae > Nicotiana > Nicotiana obtusifolia. The sequence goes on along the minus strand of MCJB01048340.1, from coordinate 65,557 downwards.
GGCTAAAACCCCCAATTTTCTCTATAAAACTCATAATCCAATTACTAATAAAATCACGAAATATCATCAAAACCGAGTGTACAACACTTACCCCAATTCACATGGTGAAAATCGCTTCAAGAATCGTCTCAATCCGGGGTCTATAACTCCAAATATGAATAAAAATGACCAAACCCTCGATAATATAGTTTCTACCCAGCACTGTTTGCAAATGCGAACCAGTAGTCGCACCTGAGACCTCCGCTTCTGCGGTAAATGCCTCGCACCTACGAGAAATCACTGAAGACCAGCCCATCACACCTGCAGAATTTCTTTGCTTTTGCGCACACGCAGGTGCGACAACCACGTACGCTTTTACTTCAGACGCAGCTTTTGCGGCTGAAACCTCGCTTCTGCGAGCACGGAGGAGCGCTACCAAACTCTGCTTCTGCAGACTTCCTCACCAAGATCTCACCTTGCTTCTGCGACCAATTGTCCGCATCAGTGACTCACATCTACGTCATTCTTCCGCTGATGCGGAAGCACCAGAACTAGCGTACCTTCAGCAATGCAACATGAAATGAAATGATCCAAACCTCATCCGAAAATCACTCAGGCCACTCGAGACCCTGTCCAAATATGCCAACAAGTCCCATAACATAACACAGACCTACTCGAGGCGTCAAATCACACATAACAGCATCGAAATGACGAATCGCACCTCAAATCCAACTTAAAGTTGAAATCTCCAAAACGCGCACCGAAACACATCAAATCAACATGGAATGAACCCAAATTTTTCACACAAATCCTGGATGACACAACGAAGTTATTCCAATCCCTGGAACCACAATCCGAATTCGATATCCACAAAATCAACTCCCAGTCAATCTTATGAACTTTTCAATCCTTTAAATTTCCAACTTTCGCCAATTAGTGTCGAATCCGTCTAAGAACATCCAAATGCAAATCCGGGCGTTCGTATGAGCCCAAAATCACCATCCAAACCTAACGGAACCATCAAAACTCCATTCCAGGGTCAAATTCACAAAAGTCAAACTTAGTCAACTCTTCCAACTTAAAGCTTAAATCATGAAATTCATTCTTCCAAATTGATTTCGATTAACCTGAAAACCAAAATTGATGATTCACACAAGTCATAATACATCATACGCAGCTACTCATGCCCTCAAACTACCGAGCGAAGTGCCAATGCTCAAAATAACCGGTCGGGTCGTTACATCCTCTCCCACTTAAACATATGTTCGTCCACGAACGTGCTAAGGGTTGTTCCAAAGCCATCAAAACGCCCATGCACATACCTGTGGGTGATCTCACGTCACCCTATCCCATATAGGCCTGAAAACACAACATAACTGAAGATCATTACTTCAACCTTAGCCCGTAAACCACAGAATCCAATTTCCAACATCCGAAACTTCTTATAAGACTCGAATCTCGCATCCACACACTGTATAAGTCTGAACAAGTTGTATCAAGCCATAACCATAACCCAAGACACAATCACATGATATAACGCATAACTCAAATACTCATAGCAATAACTTCCATCCGCAATAGCTTCTCGATGACCAACCCGACACCCGTAAAAAACCTCATATCAAACAAAACCTCATTCTAAAACCTTTATACCCTGAACATGATGGAAGAACATGCAGAAACTCATAACTATTCATCGGATCAACGAGTCATGGAGCTCCCTCTCCTTCGACAAGAACCATAGCAAATTTCTAAGTTGATCAGCGACATTATCCTCTCCAATATACCACAATTAAATCCGATAGCCGCAATTCTAGATCCGACAACCTCATCTTATCAAATACAAGTTACTCTACTAACATGCCACACCAATACTACCCAGAGCCGCAAACCATGCAATCCGTGCACCAATACGCAACAATTCAAATGTACTCAAACATGGAAAATGACCCAAGCGAGAGAATCATCCTGCAAGTTCAACAAGTACCACTACAACCACAATGCTACAAAGCCATCTTACATAGTAGAACCAAGACACACGAATCTAACACAAGGATCATATCTCAACATAACTCTGCTGCAATTCGTGACCCCATCCAAATACGGGTCCATATGAAATACCTCAAGCCACAATGCTCAAAATCAACAACTACACGCAATTCGACATCAAATAGCCGAAGTGAATAACCATAACTATAGAGAAGTAAATAGCACAATATACCACAGTCCGGAGAGAACAAAACCAAATGCACAATCAATCATTCAACACCCTAATATCCATCTCGCTCAAATTCCGCTATAAGGCCCAAATAGGACCGCACTATGTGTGCATATAACCAACAAAGCGCAACCCCTCGTAGCATAAAAGAGTAACTCATAGAACATATCAGAACACGAACATGCTCAACTCTGACCGGTTGATTCACCCCTCAACACTAATTGTGCTGAATCAACAATTTCAACCTGGTGTAGGATATACATCCTCATTAGGCCTGCCAAGAGGCCCCTAAATCAACTCTGGTCATCCACAAATAGATAATTAACCCTTCAAAAGTTCGCAATGACCTAACCATAACACATACCATCATCTAGCTAGCTTTGACCACATTTTCACAGTCCACCACCACGAAACAATCTAGTTCTGAGAACTCCTAGTTTTCGAATCCCTAGAACACACGAATCACCATATCTGATTCTAACTGCACCACCCGAATGTCTAACACATCTCTCATACACAATCTTCTCACGAGGAATACTCCTAATATTATTCCGTGCCACATAGCAAAATTTGAATATCAGCAGTCGATCAACCATGCGAGTACCGCAATACCATTGAAGCATCTGTAAGTCAACACTCAGCGCACCTTCTGAAATGTACGCTCTCCTCAGGCAATACCAAGTAGTAATATTATTCATCTAGTCATCTCAAACCACCCATGTTGTCTAAGAATTCATGCCCTTCCTTTCAAAACTAAATTGTGACCTTGCACACGATCTTATACCCACACATCATACCGCATCTATCATGAATATGAAAAGTACGAGAATCTCATAATCAACTATGAGTCACAAGCAAACTACATACTCAATTAGCCAGGAACCTTCCATTTGATCTCATCTAGGAGAAAATCATAACACGCAACATGCTCCTCACGCCAGCAGGAAATATACACCTCGAATTATGGTAGAAACCATTGAGAACACTTTGAAATCCATTTGCGCCTAAACCAGCTATCAGAATCGAATCCCTCTAACTCAACCAAGTCACACAGGTTGCCAAAACCCAAGAGCATTACCACGAAACACCTGTAGAGGCTCACTATCTCAAAAGTACCCAAGGAACCAATCGGATCCATTACTTTGCTGATCCAACATACTACCAAGCCGTATATTACTCTGAGTTCCTTTGGAATTATTCTCAAGGTGACACTTCTTATTTCTAGAACACCATGATCCTTAACTAAGACACACCCCACGAGATCCTAGAATAAAACCACACTGCCTTAAGGCCCAGAAGCCCTTGTATTCCCTCTCAAGCACCCCAAAAGTACCACAATCTAAACACCCACTCTGAAGAGTCATGTGAACCTGAAACTATTTCCTTTACCTTCCTGATACTGAAATGTAGAATTCATAGTGATATAGAAATACCGTGAGTCTCGACATCATCCAATGTAACTCTCAGATCCTAGCCATATACTAATCCGGAAAAACTCACAATTGCGACATATAAATCTTGAATCCATTAATCCTTCTTGAGAGTCATCCATTCTGCTCAAATCTCAATTTTGTTGCCCAAGCGGGCTAAACAACCTGTGCCCCATTAGCACAACAACACCCAATGAAGTAATCCACATCTTTCAGCAACCGAGCAATTTCCTACTCCACGCGCACTACATCCTTCACGAATAACAACTCAATCATCCCATGATTTCCATACAGCCATAAAGTGTAACATAACCTGCATCCAAAAATATCTTTGCTCGAGTCATCCTCGATCTCAACCTCTGCAAGTCATAACCGATCCACAAGTATGCCTCAGACCAAAACCCATACAAGATGTAACCATGCAATCAAATTGTCGATAACAGACTCCCTCATTCGGCTCAAAGCCATAGATCAACATACTCGATAACTCGCAATACCCGTACTCTATTACTACCATAATACCGCAGGGAGATCCAACTAAATCCTTCATAAGCTCACATAACACAAACCATATAGTACCTCCAATCATCTACTAAGCCCACATACATTTACATGACGATCAGGTCAACTTTCTCAACCAAATCCAATTCAACTCGCACAAATATAATCCACTGGTAGAAAAGAAAGCCTCCTCACAACATCATAAAATCACACATCCGTAGATTACCTCGTAGGTTATAACCCACATGCTTAGCCTCATACTGACATCTCTTTATACCCTTTTACAGCTACAACTATTATGCAATCAATCAATCTTCCTGAGTCAGAACTATCAATGAGTCATGAGAATCGAATTCATCCCACAATTAAGCAACATGAAAGATCCTTCATTACACTCATAACTCGAAACTATATGTCACATCAAGACAGAAATCAAGCATCCAATAGTCCTTTTTACATCTTAAGCAAGCTATTCTCTTCACATTCAAATCATCTGAACACATTCCGCAGTCACATCATACTCATCATATAGGCATCCAATCACTCATCGAGTCATAAATTCCACTCATAGGGACGCTACCAGACATATATGTCCAAAAGCACGTGCCCACACAACTGAAATCCCCGTGCTCAAGCTACAGTCAAAACTCAGCCTTAAGTCCTCCAGTCTGGCCCATCATCAGTACACAGAAATCACATCTCGCACCTCATCCATAGAATCACAAGCCGACAGCACATCTGCCACCGAGCGCTCACATGCACATACGAATGTGTGGAAGGAATTCAAAGAGTTATGCTTCAAGTTGAATCAATGTCGCACGATAAGGAAAGAAAGATGGGAAGTTAATCCTAAATGCCTTGTAGCCTCTCGAAGATAGGTATGGACGTCATCATACCAATCTACAAGACTCTACTAGACACTTGCTCATGACTTGTAGAACCTACGAACCTAGAACTCTACTACTAGCTTGTTACGACCTAAAATTCACCTAGTCGTGATGGCACATAACCCAACCCGTTAGGTAAGCCAATTAACAACTATCCAATTTAAAGGAGATCTATTAAGAAAAGAAATGAAAATACAACTGCTTTTATACAAGAATTTCACAAGGACTGGTAGTACAAATCATGAGCTTCTAAGATTAGAATTTACAAAGCTGGTATGAAATAAATACATCATCTGTTCGAAATGTACATAGACAGATTTTATAAATCTAAGGCTACCATGAACAAGAGGCGGCTACAATCGGAATGCATGTACGTCTTCAAATCCAGCTCCCGTCAATCATAGCAACATCAGTATCCAACATCGGCACGTAAGGTGCAGAAGTGTAGTTTGAGTACAACCAATACCATGTATTCAATAAGTAACAAACCTAACCTTAGGTTGAAAGTAGTGACGAGCTGGAACACAAGTAGGGGTCCAACACCCATAGCCAACAACAGCACATGACAATATAATGGAAGTAATAAAAGAAGTATCTTAGAGATAAAACACTCAGCTCGTTCACAGTTCCAGAAAATAGGCGTGCTTTTCAAGTATATCAGTCAAAACCCAAATCCTTTACCGAAATCACCAAATTTATGAGTAAGTTTTAAAACTGTGATTTTTCCCAAAAATATTTCAACAATAGATAAGATGTTTCATTATCATATGGCATGAGGAAAATACATCTCTATGCTTACATGTCAATATGCATGTGAAATCATGAATGACACCAAAATCGGAGTGGTAGAAAGAAATGCATCTCTATGCATGTATCTCACGTATGCATATCAAATGCAATGCATCTCAGTGATGAACTCATGTACTCATACTCTCAGAGTACTCAATCTCGTTGTCTCACACTTTCCAATCATCATGCCCAATCACTCGACACGATCAGTCACTCAATACTGTATATGGCCAATTCAGCCCAGGGAAGATCCATCCCAAATATATTTATATATCAACTGACAGTCAGTCACTCAGTACTGTATAAGTCCAATCCAGCCCATGGAAGATCCATCCCTAAATATAAATGCTTCGAGCAAGATCCATGCCCAGGGAAGATCCATCCCTCAATATAATAAACTGCGCTCACTAAGGGTGTGTACAGACTCCGGAGGGGCTCCTTCAGCCCAAGCTCCATAAAAATAAGTCATATCCAAGCATAAATCAATATAACATGCTGTGGCGTGCAGCCCGATCCCATAGTATCACTCACAATCAGGGCATCGGCCTCACTCAGTCATCAATCTCTCCAGTCTCTCGGGCTCACAATGCCAAGAAACTAGCCATAAAAGGATGATATGATGTGTCAATATATAGCAACAAAGAGTGAGATATGATATGAAATGAATGAACATGATTGAGTATGAAATTGCAATGTAAGCAAATAACTCAACAGCAGAGATGACCTCAGTGGGTCCCAACATATTAAGCATGTAGCCTAGACATGGTTTCTAACATGGATCAAAGCTTAATAGCTCTAGTACCTAGAAATTTCATGGTTACAAATAAGATCAGGTAACTACACAGTACTCCAGAAATAACGGAGTCACAATTCACACGATCCATGCCTACATGCCCGTCATCTAGCATGTGCATCACCTCAACATCAAACACATAACACGAAATTCGGGGTTTCATACCCTCAACACCAAATTTAGAAGTGTTAGTTACCTCGAATAAGCCAAATCCAATATTGGGCAAGCCAAGCGATGCTCCAAAATGCCATCCCGCGCGTACCGACCTCCGAATGGCTCGAAACTAGCCAAAAGAAACTCAAATACATTAATTAATGCCTAAGGAAACAAACCCAATAGATAAAGATTGAATCTTTAATCAACAGCCCAAAATCAACCCAAAAGTCCCACCCGGGCCCGCAGCTAGGAACCCGATATAACTCACAAAATCCGATAACCTATTCAATTACGAGTCCAACCATACTACTTTCACTCAAATCCGACTCTGAATCGACATTCAAAACTCACAAACTCACTCTATGAAGCTTTAGGCTAAAACCCTCAATTTTCTCTTTAAAACTCATAATCCAATTACCAAAAATGAAGATAAAATTACGGAATATAATCAAAACCGAGTGTACAACCCCCAATCCATGTGGTGACACATAATCGTCTGCGGACTACACTTCTGCTTGCATTTCTCCTTTCTTCCTTGTTGAGATGGAATACTCATTTTTGAGTTAGATTTCTTCATTAAGGTTCAATCCTCCAATATTCCTGCAATTCACAACACTTCATTAGATTTGGAAATAAAAATTACTACTTTCGGATTAATACTAAAGTAAGAAGGTACTATAAGTGGTTAAAATGCACACGTATCAACTTCCCCAAATATAAGTCTTTGCTTGTCCTTAAGAAAATAGATTAGTTCCCTCCTCCCCTAAGTGAAATGTCATTTCAAAGAGTCAATTGTAAGTCATTCACATTCATTTGGGACCAACAGTTACCCACAATACTCATGCATTTTCAACAACGTGCCAAAAACATGTGTTACGTGCATATTACTTTAGTGTGACATTTGAGCTTCAAGAATTGACTTCATTCATCAAGGACTCTTATTCTGTCATGTAAATCATGGTGGACTCCAAACTCTTCCTCTTCTACCTTCCAATTGCCATGCTCACTTCAAGAATTAATACTCAATTTCTAGAGCAATAAAGGATCCACTCTTCTCTCACAAAGCAATATCACAAGTAAAGCTTCAAGTACCAAAGGCTTTCCCCTCATGTAAATCTCCACTAATATAAGCTCACTCGGTTCAAAATCAAGTAGGACTTCTTTCGAGTTGTAATGAAGGCTTTTGGATTGAGGCAGGATACTATATGGGATAAGTGGTTACACTCTTCCTTAAACACTCCATTTTTCATTTCTTGGTTCACATTTACCAAACCCTTAGAGGCATTTCTTTTTCTTGGGGGCTAGAGAGACTTGCCATCACTCTTTATTGTTCATTTCATTCTTTTTCTCCCTTGATGCTCATACTATAGATAGTTGCCTCTTTTTCAATTTTATCAATCTCCCTTTTTTCTTTCCTTTTTGTATTTTCTTTTTTTTTTTCTTTCTTTTCTTGCCTTCTCTTTTTACGGAGATCATTTATTTTCTCCCTTTTTCAGTGTCTTGATACCTATTTTAGATTCTTCAACTTTCCCCTCAAACTTATGCCTTGAGCACGTATTTCATAAGAGTGTTAAGAAAGGTTCAGGTGCCAAGAGAGGATTATGATCAAAACGAGTAAAGGCTTGTAGCATGGTTACCAATAGAGAAAGGCAAAAGGCTCCAAGGGGTTGACTAGGGATAACGATCATAGTGTCACACCCAAACCATGGGAGGTGCGACCATCACGATGCCCGGAGGCCCGTGCTAACCGATGCATGCTCTTCCATCTTTTTATACATAAAAAATCTAGGCCGTTGGGGCCTTCAAGTAATGACTACCAAAATTAAAATGAGTACAACTAATTAGAAAAAGATACATTGGGTCGGGACATACAAGCCTGTAAGCCTCTAAGAGTACCAAAAGAGACATACACGTACACATTAGGTCGGGACAGGGCCCCACTGTACCAAAAATGTTTATATCATTTTCCCCCTACCTATTGACCTATGAACAGGTACTCTGAAGAAGTGGAGAGCAATAATCAATAGTTGAATCATGCACATACTACGGATGGGAGACACCGAGTCTATTTGTACTTGTGGGCATGAACACAGCACCCGAAAAGGAAAGAGGCGTCAGTACGGATAATTTACTGAGTATGTAAGAAACACAAGTAAATCAGAGCCATAACATAAGAAATGTGAGTACTGATTCCAACATAAATACCGAAAACAAGCCACCGTGGGCATAGATCAAACTATGAAAAGCTATAAACCATTGATCATAAATGCATGCAAAAACTTTTATAAAACCATGCCTCTGATTGGGACCATGCATTATTTGATACTATACATACATAAATTTACCTTTGTTGGAGATCTAATCATACTCCTATGGTGGTTAACTGTACCTTTCACAAATTTTCTAAATTAGCATCACCAGACGATGGGGATTACAGCAACATTTCCAAGTCCCTTCAAGCTAAATCTTGCCAAATCCAAATTCACCTTGGACTTTTCCTTGAATTGCTAGGAAATTCTAAGTGGGTGTAGAGAGTAATTGACAGGACTTGTTCTGACGATACTTCTAAGAATGAAAGGGAAAGAGCCTTACTGTCATTTTATATTGTTACCAAGCATTGGAATCTATGCCACTTCCACATGTAAAACGGGTCGCCTTTCCTCGATTGCCGCGCCCAGTAAAACACTTGGCACCAACCTACTGAAATGTGTGGCCATCTTCTAGCGTTGAGCGCGTCTCCAACTGATTAGCCGTGCTAGAATCCATACTTACCACAGTTTATTTAAATGTGGGGTGTAACATCTCTTCCCCCCCCCCCAGAACATTCGTCCTCGAATGTTGAATCATGGCCCCGCGTGACAATCGCATTGTTGCCTTCCATAGTGGGAAATAATTGGGGGTACCTAGATTTCATGTCTTCTTCAGCTCCCCACGTCATTTCTTCCTTATTCTTGTTCCTCCAAAGTACTTTAACTGTAGCCACTTCTTTAGTTTGAAGCTTGCGGATTTCTCGATCTAAGATTGCCATCAGAATCTCTTCGTATGACAGGTCTTTTGTAACTTGGATATCTTCAATAGGGGTAACATGTGATGGATCACTCAAACATTTTTGGAGCATCAACACGTAGAATACCGGATGCACAGCTTCGAAGTCCGAGGGAAAATCCAGCTCGTAGGCCACATGATCAACCTTTTGTATAGTTTGATATGGTCTGATACATCGGCGACTAAGTTTGCCTCTTTTGCCAAATCTCATCACGCCTTTCATAGGTGACACCTTCAAGAACACCTAGTCTCCTACATAGAACTCCAAATCTCGATGTCAGTTATTCGAATAAGATTTCTGCCTGCTTTTGGCGGCCAACAATCAGTTGTAAATTAGCTTTACCTTCTCTACAGCCTTTTGTACCAGCTCTGGCCCCAACAACTTTGCTTCACCCACTTGGAACCAGCCAATAGGAGATCTACACTTTCTCCCATATAGGGCCTCATATGGTGCCCTATCATGGTAGCTGTTGGTAAGCAAATTCGATGAGTGGTAGGTGACCCTTCTAATCTCATTTAGAATCTATAACACATGCTCGTAGCATGTGTTCAAGCGTTTGAATTATGCTCTTGGCTTGACCATCAGTTTGAGGATGGAAAGTTATGCTAAGGTTGATCTTTATTCCCAATCCTTTTTGGAACAATATCCAGAAATTAGTTGTAAACCGGACACCTCTATCTCATATGATAGAACCTGGAACCCCATGGAGTCGAACTATTTCCTTAATGTATATCTTAGCATAATCTTCAGCTGAGAAGGTAGTCTTAACTGGTAGAAAGTGAGCCAACTTTGTGAGTCAATCCATGATAACCCATATAGAGTCAAAATTTTGGCGTGATCGTGGTAATCCGATAACAAAATCCATGTTGATCACTTCCCATTTCCAGGTTGGAATTTCTATATTCTGCAGCAACCCTCTCGGTTTTTGATGCTCAACCTTAACTTGCTGACAATTTGGACAACGAGCGACATATTCACCGATGTCCTTCTTCATGTCGTTCCACCAGTATAGCTGTTGAAGGTCATGGTACATTTTGGTTGATCCCAGATGAACAGCATACCAGGACCAACTAATCTTTGCCATGATCTGCTCCTGGAGTTTCCCGACATCGGGCACACACAACCAGTACTTGTGTCTAAGGACTCTGTCCTCGGATAGCTTGAAAAATTGCTTCTCTTGAGATGGAACGCTTTCCCTTATTTTTACCAAGGCTGGATCTTCAAATTGCCGTGCTTTCACCTCGGCAACTAGCAAGGATTCGGCAGCGTTTTGAGCTATGACTGCTTCGCCGCCAGTGTCAAACAATCACACACTTAGTTTTTCCAATCGGTATAAGTCTTTAGTCATCTAACACTTATCCTTTTCCACATGTCACAGAATGCCCATGGACTTCTAACTTAGTACATCAGCTACAATGTTTGCTTTCCCGAGATGGCATAAACTGTCAACATCGTAGTTCTTTAATAGTTCAAGCCACCTCTCGTTGCCTCAGATTTAATTCGTTTTGCTTGAATATGTACTGCAAGCTCTTGTGATTGATGAATATGTCAACATGAACTCCATACAAGTAAGGACGCCATATATTCAAGGCAAATATAGTAGCTGCTAGCTCCAAGTCGTGGGTTGGGTAATTCTATTCGTGCTTCCTTAGTTGCCTCAAAGGATATGCGACAACCTTCCCGTGTTGCATTAGAACACTGCCCAATCCTACTTTAGAGGCGTCCCAATATACCACATACCCCTGGGGTCCTTCAAGGAGCGTTAGGACTAGCGCCGAGGTTAACCTGTCCTTTACCTCTTGGAAGCTCTTCTCTGAAACATCGGTCTATTGGAATTTTACTGTCTTGTGCGTCAACTTTTTTAACAGAACAACTATAGATGAGAAATTTTCCACAAACTTTCAATAGTAACCGGCCAAGCCCATGAAGCTGCATACTTCAGTAGGAATTGTGGGCCTTGGCCAACTCTTAACTGCTTCAATCTTTTGGCTATCAAACTTGATACCTCTGGTGGATACTATGTGCCCAAGAAAAGTCACCGAGCTCATCCAGAACTTACACTTGGAAAACTTGGTGTATAACTTGTGATCCCAGAGTGTGCCTAAAATCATCTGCAATTGTTCTGTGTGCTCTGCCGTGGATCGACAATACACCAGGATATCATCTATGAACATGATCACAAAAATATCTAGATACAGCCTGAATATTCGATTCATTAGATCCATAAAGGCCGCTAGTGCATTGGTTAGGCCAAAGGATAAAACAAGAAACTCGTAATGTCCATATCGAGTCCGAAAGGCTGTCTTAAGAACATCTTCTTCCTTGATCCTTAACTGATGGTACCCAGATCTGAGACCAATCTTCAAGAAATACTTAGCACCTTGCAATTGATCAAACAAATCATTGATTCTTGGAAGCGGATACTTGTTCTTGATGGTTACCTTATTCAGCTGTGGGTAATCAATATACATCCTTAATGAGCCATCTTTCTTTCAAAAAAATAATACATGGAATCCCCACGGAGAGGTATTGGGTCGGATAAATCCCTTGTGAAGAAGGTCCTTCAGTTGATCCTTTAATTCCCTCAACTCAGGGGGAGCCATTCTGTACGGTGGAATTGATATCGAGTACGTATCGAGTGGTATGTCGATAGACAACTCAATCTCTCTCTTGTGTAGAATACCTGGGAGCTCATCAGGGAACGTATCGGGGAATTCACTTGCGATCGGTACCGACTAAAGGGTGGGAGGCTTCGCCTCCATGTTTTACACCTACACCAAATGATAGAAACATCCTTTCATGATCATTTTCTGGGCCTTAAGGAAAAAAAATAAACTTCCCTTTTGGCGCTGCGACATCGCCCTTCCATTCGATAACAGGTTCTCCAGGAAAGTTAAAACGAACAACTTTCTTCCAACAATCCACTGTAGCATAACAAGAGGCCAACTGATCCATGCCCATGATGACATCAAACTCTATCATTTCCAATTCATTCAAATCAGCCAAGGTATGGTGATCATGAATCATCACATCACAACCTTGATACACCTGCCTAACTACCACGGATTCACCCACGGGCGTGGATACTTCGAATGGTTGACAAAGCAATTCGGGTTTCTTACCATAGTTACTAGCAACAAATGGGGAAATGTACGACATAGTGGATCCTGGATCTATCAGAGCATACACATTAAGGGAGAATACAAATAGTATACCTGTGACCATGTCGGGTGTTGACTCCAAATTATGACAACCTGATAATACATAGATACAATTTTGCTGTTGCCCACCCGAGTTAGACATTCCACCTCTACCTCTACCCCTTCCATTGGTGGCTACATACCTTGCTCACCAGGATGCGCAGTCGATGAAGAAGCAGCTGCTGATCCCGTTGGCGGTATCACGCCGTCCACATTTCTTGTCGGGCAAAAGCGGATGATGTGATTTCTTGTTGGGTAAAAGCACATGATGTGACCAGGCTTCCCACAAGAATAACAATAATCTCAACCCTATCACCAATGCCCGAAATGATTTTTAACAAACCGGACACAATGCGTCACCGGGGGCCTTCGCTCTATTGTGATCTCTGTCCCCGGGGATTCTGACTATGACCAGAATAGGTGATCAGACCATGGCCCCGATCCTGAAACTGTGGCATTGCGCTCGCCGCCGGATGAGATGGATCTTAGGAAACGGGGGTCTAAAACCTCCTCGTGACTCTCCCATATCACCTGTAGAGGCTCTATTATGTGAGCCCCGATCGTGCTCTCGAGCAGCTCGCTGTTGCCTTTTTCGATCCTCTAAACTATGCACATCGGATTGTGTACAAGCAATATCCATGTTCAGAATCAAAGAAGCAGTGGGTGCATTCATTTATCAAATGTGGTCCTAGTCCACCCACCAATCGGTGTACTCTATCACTCATCTCTGCTATAATCAAAGGAGCATATTTGGCCAAAGAGTTAAGTTGCATGTTGTACTCTCGCACAACTCATGTTTCCTTGTTCCAACCGTAAAAATCTATATCGTTTAGCTTGGCAGAGCTCAATAGCAAATACTGCTACAGAAAGGCTTCAGAAACTCTTTCCATCCACCGATGGGGCAAGGGGTCCCCTAGACTGCTCCCACATCTCATACCAAGTCACAACAACATCCCGCAATCTATATAAGGCATGCTCCACGGACTCTATATCGGTGGCATGTATAACTCGTAAGGTCCGCTGCATTTGGTCTAGAAAATTTTGGGGATCTTCGTTGAGGTATGTTCCTATAAACACCGGGGGGTCCAAATTTATGAAATCCCGGACTCACCTGCCGACCGCTCGATTCAAGATGGAGGGGGTATGACGTTGGGCCTGAGGCCACTAATTGAGTCAACAACTGTACTGCATTTCTCATGTCTAAATCTTGCTCGAAAACAACCGGGGGAGGAATAGGGGGTGCATTAACTTCTCTAGGCGGATCCAGGGGTGGTGGTGCCATCCCTGAAACCTGAGGTTCAACCTCATTGTGGGGTCCATGTTGACCCGTAGGTGCAGGTGGCACCTGACTGGTATCTTCTCTTGCTTCTTCATTTAGTCCCTGAATAAGGGCTTGAGGGCTCATGGTAGGCATCACTATAAATATAAACAAGATCGGATTAGAAGCGAATTCTTATCACTCAGCTCTATCGCACGATCTAGATTGGAAAGAAGGGTATTCATCCTTGATATCCTATAGCCCCGTGCTTATAAGTATGGTGCACCACATACCCATAAATAAGACTCTACTAGATACGGCTTGCAGACTCTCTAGGACACGACCTGCTCTAATACCAAGTTCATCACACCCCAACCTTGGGAGGTGCAACTGGCACACGACACCCTGAGGCCCGTGCGAACTGACGCATGCTCTACCATTTTTTTATTCATAAAAAATCTGGGCCATTGAGGCCTTCAAATAACAACCACCAAAATTAAAATGAGTACAACTGTTTAGGAAAAGAAACATTGGTTTATACACATTTACAATTTTTCTTAACAAAGTCGTAACTGCCCCTTTTATATATCATACAGCCAATCTCTAGTTGCAAGCCTCTAAGAGTACTAAGAGAGACATACACGTACACAACTAGGTCGGGACAGGGCCCTACCGTACCCAAAACGTTTATATCATCTGCCCTCGTACTAAACGACCTTTGAACAGCTACTCCGAAGAAGTGGAGAGCAACAATCAACAACTGAATCATGCATCTACTAGGGATGGACGACACCGGGTCTATCTGTACCTGTGGGCAAGAACACAACGCTCGAAAAGGAAAGGGACATCAGTACGGATAATGTACTGAGTATGTAAGTCTAAGAAACACAAGTAAATTAGAGTCATAACAACATAAATGTGATACGTGATTCCATCCTGAATACTGAAAACAAGCCAGCGGGGCATAAATCACTGTGAAAAACTATAGACCACAGATCATAAATGCATGAAAACTTTTATAAAATCGCGCCTCTCATTGGGGCCATGCATAATACACACACACACACACACACACACACACACACACACACACACACACATATATATATATATATATTGTAGATGTATATATGTCTTCAACCACTCTTTGGGACAAATTTTCATCACTCCATACCCGGCCTCATAGAGGACTCAGTCCTGCCTAGCCTCGAGAGGTCTCGACTATATCTAGTCTCAATAGAACTCGGTGCAGCCGATCTCAAGAGGACTCGATGCTTCACATCAGAAAACATCGTACCCAACCACACAAGGGCGTGATAATACCTCAGATCATGTCTCAGCATACCCAACTGATCGGTGGTTGCACAGTAAGTGTTGTAGCCGGCCGACTATAGCACGG
The DNA here is from genome assembly GCA_002018475.1 of Nicotiana obtusifolia. Taxonomy (NCBI): domain Eukaryota; kingdom Viridiplantae; phylum Streptophyta; class Magnoliopsida; order Solanales; family Solanaceae; genus Nicotiana; species Nicotiana obtusifolia. The sequence goes on along the minus strand of MCJB01048340.1, from coordinate 49,901 downwards.
GTCAATAGAGTAATATACATAAAAATTGTGCGATGCAATATTAGTTTCAAGAAATAACAACTTTAAACTTCAGAATGAATCATACCCTCCGAATCCCAACTACAAATAGTGTAGACTTGAAAGACATGCTATTAGAGAGAACGCACAAGAACAGGGTAACATATCTAAGGAAACTATAACTACTAATCCTTACCGTACAGAAGTTATTTAGAAAGAGGGAGATTTATACTAACTCATGCCAAGGAAGAAGATTGCTCTACATACCTTATTGGAGATCTAATTACACTCCTATGATGGTTAACTTTGCCTTCAATGAATCTTCAGAATCAATGCCACCAGACGATGGGGGTTACAACAATGATTCCAAGTTCCTTCAATCTAAATCTTGCCAAATCCAGATTTACCTTTGACTTTGCCTTGATTTGCTAGGAAATTCTAAAGGGGTGTAGAAAGTAATTGAGAGGATTTTTTATGGTGATACTTCTAAGATTGAACAAGAAAGAGCTTAACTGTCATTTTATATTGTTACCAAGCATTAGAATCTCCAACAATTCCACATGCAAAATGGGTCGCCTCACCCCGGTTGCGGCGGCCGGTGAGACACTTGGTGCCGGCCTATAGAAATGTGTGACCACCTTCTGGCTTCGAGCGTGTCTCCAGCTGATTGACCCTACTAGAATCCATACTTACACCCTTTATTTAAATATAGGGGTGTAACACATATGGTGGCAATAAAAAGCTCAAACGGACAAAGGAAAGCCTACAATCATCTTCCAAACCAAGCAAACCTAGAATTTCGCCTAGAAACACATTTGGGGCAAGCTCTAGACTATCTACTCAAGTGCTTGGACTAGCAACAAAATGATACCTCACAACGATCACAAATTAAAGATCATTATGATCCATTCAACCACCTAATGATTATCAAAGTCAACTCAAAAACCTCAAAGTCACTAACTAGAGTTATTTTCTTCCAAAAACCTTGTTTCAAACCATAAAAGTTAAGTGTGTTGGTGACAAATGAAGCATGAATAACTCTTTTAGGGAACGACTTAGTTAGGGATTTTATTCATTACTACTTACTACTATTATTGCCTAAGCATAAAACAGAATCATTCCCTTAAGAAAGTTGTCACACTATCCATCCCCGGGAATCACCCGGTTCACACAAAAGATCACCTTTGAAAAGAATCGTGGTATTAAGAAAAACCAAAGGCGTATTATCAACACTTCTAAGAAATACATAAAAGCTACTAAAACGAATGCAATTAAAGATAAACAACTAAAGAAGCTAATGAAAGTAACAATTGATAAAGATAAAATAAACTAAAGTAGAATCATCCAATTATTACATTCCAAAGTAGCCAAATGTATCGAATAAGCTTCCCCCCCTCCCCGAATAAAAAAAAGCATTGTCCCTAATGCTTAACAAAATAAAATCAAAAAGTAGAAAGGGCGAAGAAACTCCCTAAGCATCCTCAATCATCACTGTGTCCCCAGCAGCATCAGTCCCAGTTGGCTCAGCTAACTGAATATCATCATCAAGTGTAGGAGTGGTCAAAGTAGTGAACATAGTACGTACTGCCTCAGCAGTATCGGCAACAAGGCATGGGTCCTTAGTCTGAGTAGCGGGAGCATCCTAAAAAGATGGAGCTGGGTGGGGCTAGGAGGGGTCAAACATCATATCAAATGGTGAATTTCCGGCCTCAGCTATCCGGTCACCTTAGCTTGAAGCTCATCAACCATTTCCTTACTGGCCTGGGACTTCCTCATTTTCCTCACATGCTTTGTCAACCGCTCAATCAGCACAACGTGCTGTACCAGTGTATCAATAATGTCTTTCTGGTTGTCCAAAATGTTTCTAAGCTTCTTATAAATGTTTCACAGGGGTCCATGGGTGCCTGTGTATATGTCTGCGCTGCAATAGTATTGGAGATCTCAGACAACTTTTAAGTAGCTTCCTGCATCTAGTTATTGAGACTCGCTGGGGTCTGGGAGTCTGGCAAAGTCGATAATGGACATGTAGGAATGGGCACCAGACTTGGAACTGGAGTAGGAAATGCAGTAGGAGCTGTAGGAGGAGTTGTTGCAGGGGCTGATGATGGTGGCTCGGGCGTAGCAGCTTCTGCACTAGTAGAAGGCTCGACAGAAGCAGCTGGAATATCAAATGGATCAGAAACTACCACTACCGGCTCATTAGACTGGCCAGCAGTAGTAGAAGGCTGAGAGCTCTTCTTTGGGTTCCTCGGATCCTGCTGCTTGTTCCACTAAAATGGCCATGTCGGCTTGATCTTAGTGTCAAAAGGCCTGGACTCCACCTTTGCATCTGTGAGACATTCAGTAATGGTGCTGGGATATGGATAGGAGGTGTTACCCTGCTATGCCACGAGAGAGATGTTTGCCGACATCAGGACTCCCACATTGATCGGGTACCCGGCCATAATAAAGGCCACCAATATAGCTCGAGGAATGGGAAGGTTGTTTTCATTCAAGCATGGATCAAGTCTACTGCACGCCACCCTTTTTCCTCAAAGTTCAAAGTGTTCTGGAGGATAGGCACCCCGGCAACAATTCAAGGAGGAGTAGGTCCCTGTGCAAGAATCTCGGCAAGCCACGACCTAGTCTCTTCTTTCAAAGCCAACTTCTCTAAATACTCTTTCGGCTCCACATCCTCAAATCCCAAGTACGCATTCAGCGTATGCTGATCAAAATTCACCTTCAAGTTACGGACCCTGGTGATCTTTGTCCCTTTGAGAATAGCGCTGTGTTGGCATAAAATTCTCAGACAAGATGCTCCTTTACATCCACCAGATTCTCAGTAAATAGCATCCAGCCCTTCCTCTTAGTAAAATGCTCTAGAACAGCGGGATTGTGTTTGTCTAAGTCTTTTAGAAGAAACTGCAACTCATGTGTCAAGGACCTCACAGTCCACCACAGCCAGAAATCAAAAAATGCATGGAAACTCACAAATCTATCTTCCGAGATCTCCTTCTTCTTTGATATTGCCAAACCCTCCTGAGCACCTTCTCCCTCTCTCCCATCATCCGGGACATCATCAGAATCAGAGCCCGCAAAAGCTGCATTTGACTCATGACTATCTCTCGCGGAACCCTATGAAGTGCTGCGTGATGTAGAAGGCACATCTAGAGGCTCAGACTGCCTCTGTCACCTGGATTGCTCCTCAGTGTGTTCCTCCAAATGATACATAATTTCCCTCGGATGCTTCCCTAAATGGGGCATATGAGCTAGACTCTGAGAGGTCTCAACCTCTCCCTCGGCCTGATGTTGCTTTCTTGGAGATAGTTTTTTGCACACTTGGGGGCAAGGCACCTCTACCCCATCCTCTTGAAGATTTTCCTCTTATTTTGGTAGATTCACCTCGACCTTGTGATTGTACCATTGTCTATATAAGCACAGAGAGAATTGTCAGTTGAAATTCATGTTTCAAAACAGTTAAGACTCATGTAAGTGAGTGAGGACAACATAGAAGAAGTGAGGTTACATTTGGATAAACATGCAAAAGAAACGGGGGAAGTGCAATCCGCACAATTTCGAGTGCAGACAGCAGGATTGTAAGTACGAACCACACAGTTCCAAGTGCGGCCGCACTTCTGCACAGATGTGCAAGGGGCTCAGATGCACCCTCTCTGAATGACAGTGTGAGGCCATTTTGCTGCTACAAAATTCATCAGCGGCCTGCAAAATTATAAGTGCGGTCCGCACTTGAGAAGCTCAGAGGACAAGCCTCTGATTGGCAATGCGAACCTATTCTACGGCCTCAGAAGAAATTCTGCGGTCTGCACAATTAAATTGCGTCCGTAGAAACAACATCCAACAAGTTGTCTAAATTAGCATATTACCTAATCCCAAACCTTACCCCTTAGTAAGAAAGGGAAAAGCCTTATCCTCAAAGCATCTTCCGAAATATTTTTTTTTGTTTGCTCCCCCACGTATCCACAAAGTCCTTCAAATATTTATAGTCATTTTGACTCGGCGCGGTGAGATAGCCTTGTTACTTAAGAAAAGTGAGCATCATATTGGTAATTTGAAGGTTTTCCACCCTAATACGAGGGGGGACTATGGCACTTGCATAACCTTCATTGGGAAAAATGCGATGTTGCGCCACTTGTGGTTGTGGTAGTGGTGGCAGTGGGGAAGGTGGAGTCACATTGTCTTGTTGACCACAGCCTTGGCGGTGTTGTTGTGGAGCTTGAGGCGTTTCATCAAGTTTCTCCTCTTCACCATCCGCCTCTCCTAATGGCATACTTCCATGTTCGTTTTTTGCCATATCGTACCTACGATCACTTCAAAGAATTAGAATCACGAAAGTAAAAGAAGATATTTCAAGAAACAAACTCAAGATATAGCTAACACCGTAATAACTCCCCGAAAATGGGCCAAGCTACACCCAACGGGCTGGCTATTGCCAAGCTAAACAAGCAGTTAATTTGTTTATAGTCGCAAAAGTTTTCCTACAAAAGGGGCTGGCTTCAACCTTGCCAAGCTACACAACTCGGAAAACTTTTGTACTATAACCAGCGTTAACTGTTCATAACTCAGAAAACTTTCGCACTACAATAAACTAACTTTCAAAGAGTACACTTACTCTATTTTCATACATGGACCGTACTACAACAAGCTAACTTTCAAAGAGTACACTTACTCTATTTTCATACATGGACCGACCTTTCCATCCATTCGAAAGGAAGAACAAGAAGGAAATTTAGAAAGAACTCATATGGAATATATCACAATAGATTTACAAAGAGTGCGCAAAAATTACAAGAAAATTCTAGGATGACTCTAAGGTTTTTCAAGATGATTTTCTGATTTTGTACAAGGCAATTATTTGGTGATCCTACAACTACTACAAGCTCTCCTTTATATAGGAGTAAGAGGTTATTACAAGACAAACATTCTAGATAAAGCAAACCTATCTTACATGGAAAACTTATCTACAAGCGGGTCCTCCTTGGCATGTGAAGGACTTTAGGCAAACCACTAAAAAACAACCGAAAGCATGTGAACGGGGTGAAATATACATGGTGTAGCATGTGAAAGCATGTGAAGCCATGTGACTGTCTTGTGTTGCATGTGAAGAAGCAGGTGGTGGCATGTGAAGGCATGTGAAAACAAGGTGAAATGGGGCCCGCGTAGTATGGAAAGATGTGGAAATTCGTCTTGGTATGGGTAGGATATGTTTTGAGAGTTTTTGGATGATTATGGTGGGAAAACAACAAGCAGTAGGGCCCGACTAGTATGGAAAGATGTGGGAATTCGTCTTGGCATGGGTAGGATATTTTTGAGGATTTTTTAGTAGGTAATGGGGGATTAAGGTGGGATTAGCAGGGATTAAGGTAATTATCCTTTATCGATCACAGAATTGGCTTCCAGGCATCTTTTCGAGGACCTTGTGAAGTAGTGTCTGGAACTTGACGGTTCTTTACTGCTATGTTCCTTTCCCTTCGGACTGAGAGATGTAATCCGTAGCCTTAATCTGGAAATATCATTAGTGATTTTCTCTCGGATGACTTCATATGGTATTTGATATTCTTTTGCTGCCGGACTCTTTCCCAGTGAGGATGGGTACTGGTATAATTCCAGCTTGCCCATTCTTTTGGCCATATCTCTTTTGGGATGCACCTATTTTGCTGGAAGATGATTCTTTGTGCCTCGCTATATTCTTCCTCCATTGATAAAATAGACACGGGAAATTTCCACCAAAATGATGCCTCTGCTTGCGCCTGGACTTTTCCATTAATAATCTTTACTGGCCTATGAAACATGAATACTTTTGCTGCGTAGGAATCATTAAAACATTTAATCCAATATCTTCTAGGCTTGAACCATAATAAGAATATTCTAAGGGCTGGTGCAATGGTATCAAAATCCTTGAAGACGTTGCACTTGAATTCCATGAAAATGTAATACTGATGGCATAGGTACCAGAAAAATCATAACAGTTCTGGTGGAAAATCCTTGGCTTGAGCTATGAATATATGACATAATGGATATTCCGGATTGACGCTGAAAGGTTTGAGAATGGATCCTCCATATTGCCGGAAAAATTGGAGCTCATAATAAGTTCTTCTTTCCATAATAATTGACGGATCAAAGGGATCCATGAGGTTGAACAACTCCGGTGGATGATCTGTTGGCTTTAATGAGCTAGTTCCCGGTGTGTTTGAAAACATAAAGATGTGGCTGTTTGGCTTCCGTTTTGCTGGAGAAAATCTTTTTGAGAATTCTTCCGGTCGCGATAGAAAATCTGCGAGAATATTATCCTTTCCTTTCAGGTGCTTGACTTGAAACCTGTATGGCGAAAAACATTGAGCCCATCTGAGAATCTGAGGATTGGGGATAATTTTTGAATTTATTCGGATCATTTTTGGGAAAGCCTTCATATCCATTTCCACTAGAAATTCTATATGGATAAGGAAGAAATTGAATTTCTTGATTCCATTCTTTACTGCAAGAATTTCCTTGAAGGTGGAAGGATAATGTTGCTCGGCATCTTTAAACTTTCCGCTGGCGTATCCGCATATTTTCCGCTGGCCATCTTTTTTTTCAAATAGAATGGCACTCCAATATTCATGGCTGGCATCAGTTTGCAGTATCTTCTTTCCATCTGAAGGGATGTAGAGAGACTTAACATTTTTACATATCTCCTTTATTTTTCTGATTGGTTCATCCTGTTTTACTCCCCATGAAGTTGCATTTTTCTTGAGCATTTCTGTGAGTGGTGAAATATATGTAGAGATATTTGGGATGTAATCTCTAACATAATTTATGACACCCAAGAACTGTTGGATCTGCTTTGTTGTGAGGTTAGTATCCGGAAATTTAAGTAATTCCTGACATATATGCAGTCCTGGATTATATTCACCTCGGGCGAAATGCATTTCGAGAAAATCAATCTCTTTTTGAGCAAGAACCATCTTCTTTGCTGAGAGGATGATTCTGTACTGTGTTACCAATGCCTCAAATTGACGAAGCAAGTTGACATGTTCGTTCAATGTCTCACTAAATAACAGGATATCATCAATGTGGACTAAGGAGGTATGGAGGATGGGTTGGAAGACTTTTATCATGGCTTTTTGGAACAAGGAGGGTGCAGTTTTTAAACCGAAGGGCATGACTTTCCACTGGAAGTGATGATCGGGGATGCAAAATCCCGTTTTGGGTCGGTCTTCAGGGTGGATTCCTAGTTGCCAAAATCCAGATTTTAAATCAAACTTGGAAAAATATTTGGCCTTGGCTAAGTGGGAGAAAAGAGTGAGTTTATTTGGTATGGGGAATTTATCATCTTGGAGGAAATGGTTTAGCGGTTGGTAATTAATAACTAACCTGAGTTTTCCTCTTGTCTGCTCAGCGCTTTTGTTGACATAAAATGCTTCGCATGCCCACTGTGAATCCGACGGTTCTATCAGATCAAATTCCAAAAGTTCTTCGCATTCTTTCTGTGCAAGTTGAAGATGATCTGGATTCATGCCTGAATGACTGGCTTTGGTCGGATTGATGTTTTTATTTTTCTTGAAAGGGAGCTTGATAAAAAACTCTTGGTTTTTCCATAACGGGCTTTTCCCTTTCTTCATGAATTCCTTGTGGGATTCAGCACATGAATGTTCAATGAGATTCTGCTCAATATCTTTGATTTGTTCGTCATCGGTGATCTGGAATAGCCTTGGAATCTCAGAATAAGGTCTGAACTGCTTTTTAAAAGCTATTCCGTTGGCCTTGATCTGGAGTTGATCTTTAAGCTGCCTGTAAATGTCGAATCCAATAATAAGATCCTTTCCTGGCACATCAGATCCTAGCAGCTTGGTTCTGTACTTCAATGCTGGAAAGAACTCAATCATGACTGGGTGCTTTGTGATGACAGTTGTGGTTAAGATTGCATTTGATGCAGTATTGAAATCCTTGAAATGCGGCACCCATTGATCTTCAGGAAGAACAGCAGGATTTATGAGTGAGGATGCAGCTCTGGTGTCGATGAAAGCAATAACTCGAGCTGGTTTATCCCATTTGGATGTATAGACCTTGAGTTCTACTTGGGGAATGACTGTGAGAGCATTGATCTCTTCTTGGGCTTCTATCACTAGCTTTGAAATCTGGTACTGATCATTTCCTTGGTCTTCATAGATATCAAGAGAAAAGATAGTTTCGTCATTGGGTTCGTCGTCCACAGAGGACAATTTTTTGCGAAATGTCCAATCTTATGGCAAATAAAGCATCTGTCTTTCTTGTGAAAATTTCCCGGCCATCTGCGCCTGAAATATTTTGTGCGCCTTTTGGATCTTGGACGTCCGTCTGGAATTCTTGGCCATCTGAATCTCCTGAATTCTTTCCGTCGTCTGGAAGAGCTACAGCAACATCCTGATCCGGTGATTAGATCAGCTTTGCGGCATGCTTTGTCAACCGCTGCATTGTGCTGGATAATTTGCTTTAAGGCTGAGCGCTTTGTACAAATGTCATCTAATGCGACGAAAATACCCTGCCTGATATAACCAATTTGTGGGATGGTTATGGACTGGAACTTTTCTTCAATGATGGTCATGGCTCGACTTGCCAACAGCTTTGGAAGCGACGAGACAAAGGCTTGCTTCAGATTGATGTCGCCGCCGATCTCAAAGTATATCTTGGCCATTTTTTTAAAGTGTCTGTCAATGTCATTTCTGTCGAATGACACACACTTCATCTCGAAGAGTTGTCTACGCATTTTCTCCTGTCTTTGGCCAGTATCTNGCTACCATTTCCTCCAAGATGATAAATTCCCATACCAAATAAACTCACTCTTTTCTCCCACTTAGCCAAGGCCAAATATTTTTCTAACTGCTTCATCCTGTTTTTCTCCCCATGATGTTGCATTTTTCTTGAGCATTTCTGTGAGTGGTGAAATATATGTAGAGATATTTGGGATGAAATCTCTAACATAATTTATGACACCCAAGAACTGTTGGATCTGCTTTGTTGTGAGGTTGGTATCCAGAAATTTAAGTAATTCCTGACATATATGCGGTCCTGGACTATATTCACCTCGGGCGAAATGCATTCCGAGAAAATCAATCTCTTTTTGAGCAAGAACCATCTTCTTTGTTGAGAGCATGATTCCGTACTGTGTTACCAATGCCTCAAATTGACGAAGCAAGTTGACATGTTCGTCCAATGTCTCACTAAATAACAGGATATCATCAATGTAGACTAAGGAGGTATGGAGGATGGGTTGGAAGATTTTTATCATGGCTTTTTGGAACAAGGAGGGTGCAGTTTTTAAACCGAAGGGCACGACTTTCCACTGGAAGTGATGATCGGGGATGCAAAATCCTGTTTTGGGTCTTTCTTCAGGGTGGATTCCCAGTTGCCAAAATCCAGATTTTAAATCAAACTTGAAAAAATATTTGGCCTTGGCTAAGTGGGAGAAAAGAGTGAGTTTATTTGGTATGGGGAATTTATCATCTTGGAGGAAATGGTTTAGCGGCTGGTAATTAATAACTGACCTGAGTTTTCCTCTTGTATGCTCAGCTCTTTTGTTGACATAAAATGCTTCGCATGCCATTGTGAATCCGACGGCTCTATCAGATCAAATTCCAAAAGTTCTTCGCATTCTTTCTTTGCAAGCTGAAGATGATCTGGATTCATGCCTGAATGACTGGCTTTTGTCGGATTGATGCTTTCATTTTTCTTAAAAGGGAGCTTGATAAAAAACTCTTGGTTTTTCCATAATGGGCTCTTCCCCTTCTTCATGAAATCCTTGTGGGATTTAGCACATGAATGTTCAATGAGATGTTGCTCAATCTCCTTGATTTGTTCGTCCTCGGTGATCTGGAATAGCCTTGGAATTTCAGAATAAGGTCTGAACTGCTTTTTAAAAGCTATCTCATTGGCCTTGATCTGGAGTTGATCTCTAAGCTGCCTGTAAATGTCGAATCCAATAATAAGATCTTTTCCTGGCACATCAGATCCTAGCAGCTTGGTTATGTACTTCAGCGTTGGGAAGAACTCAATCGTGACCGGGTGCTTTGTAATGACAGTTGTAGTTGAGATCGCATTTGATGCAGTGTTGAAATCCTTGAAATGCGGCACCCATTGATCTTTAGGGAGAACAGCAGGATTTATAAGTGAGGATGCAGCTCCAGTGTCAATGAAAGCAATAACTCGAGCTGGTTTATCCCATTTGGACGTATAGACCTTGAGTTCTACTTGGGGAACGACTGTGAGAGCATTGATCTGTTCTCGGGCTTCTATCACTGGCATTGAAATCTGGTACTGATCATTGCCTTGGTCTTCATAGATATCAAGAGAAAATATAGTTTCTTCATTGGGTTCGTCGTCCACAGAGAATATAGATTCAAGGTCCTCCTCTTTTGCAAGATGTATGCCAGTGTAATCTTCAATTTCTTCCAGGAGTTTGACAGATCTTCTTGATTGGGGACAATTTTTTGCAAAATGTCCAATTTTGTGGCAAATAAAGCATCTGTCCTTCTTGTGAAAATTTCCTGGCCGTCTGCGCCTGAAATATTTTGTGCGCCTTTTGGATCTCGGACGTCCATCTGGAATTCTTGGCCATCTGAATCTCCTGAATTCTTTCCGTCATCTGGAAGAGCTACAGGAACATCCTGATCCGGTGATTAGATCAGCTTTGCGGCATGCTTTGTCAAGCGCTGGATTGTGCTGGATAATTTGCTTTAAGGCTGAGCGCTTTGTACAAATGTCATCTAATGCGACGAAAATAGCCTGCCTGCTATAACCAATTTGTGGGATGGTTATGGACTGGAACTTTTCTTCAATGATGGTCATGGCTCGGCTTGCCAACAGCTTTGGAAGTGACGAGACAAAGGCTTGCTTCAGATTGATGTCGCCGCCGATCTCAAAGTATATCTTGGCCATTTTTTGAAAGTGTCTGTCAATGTCATTTCTGTCGAATGACACACACTTCATCTCGAAGAGTTGTCTATGCATTTTCTCCTGTCTTTGGCCAGTATCTCCGCAGAAGACTTCATGTAGAATGCGTATGTTGAAAGCAAAGTCTTTGGAAGTAAGAAACATATTCTTGTCTTGAAATGCAAGTGAGTTCCACCAATCTCTGAGGATTCCAGAGAATCATGAAGTGAGTTCTGACAGGATGGCATACTTCTCGCGTTCTACCCAATTTTTAGTCACCATCCAGGTATAGAAGTCTTGGATTCTCTGAGGCCATTGTGAAACCTTGACATCGTCCAAGGTGAAGTATGGAAACCAGTTCCAACTGGTTTGGACGCCATGGGCTCAAATATTCTTTCTGGGATTGGTTCATCGGTCATGCCTTCTTGTTCCTGATCTACCTCAGATACCTCTAGCTCTCTTGGCTGATTGACAAATATTGGGGGATTATCGTCTTCGGAAGAGTTTGTCATGGATTCATTGCTTGATTGAAAGCTATCTTCCGTTGAGTCGTCTTCTGATAAATTTAGGGATTCGGACCATGGAGTCTCTTCTTCTGATATGCATCTTGGTTGAGATACATAGAAGTCCGGAGCCTTATGGTTAGAGATCATCAGATTCTCTGGGTTGGATCCTTTCGAACTTTCTGCACGGTCTCGCCTTTTCTTGGCTTGTTTTTGTGCTGCTTGGGCATCTTTCCGTTCCCAAACCCACTTTGCAATATCAAACTCATGTTCTTCTTTTGCGGGTTGGGTGAAGGAGAATGGATTCCGTGCGGCAGACGGAAAAATAGAAAAGGTGTTACCTAATTTAGGTGGGGAATATGGTTGTGGAGACATCGGGAAAAAGGTAGATTTTGGGGTGACAACTGGAGTTGTTTGTGGCTGAAGGTGGTCATTTCTCAGGTGCTGGATCTATTCTTTGATGGAAACTGTCTCCTTTTGTTGTTGTTGGAAGAAGTGGAAAAGTGAAGTTCCTGGCGGACAAATCTCATATTGTAAATTTGCCAACCTCTGTTCCAACGCTTTGATTAGCCCTTCATGGCGAGACGATGTGTGCTCCATCTTTTTCTCAATTGTTTCCACCTTGCTCAACATTTTGTTTTGTGTATGAGCCACGTTCTTTATGGTGTTGCCAATATTGGTCAGGACTTTGTTTTGGCAGATAGAGTTTTCGGACTGCCAGTTTAATGTTGCCTCGATGTCACTTGTAGGGGGTTTTTCTCCAGTAGGCAGCACTACGTTTTTCTTGGGAATTTTTGGTGCATGGCTAATTCCCTCTTTTTCAAAAGGTTGTAGGGAAGGAAAATCGTGGGTATGACTTGAGCTTGAAGAACTCATCATGAATATTTGTGGTTGCAGGGGATTTTGGATTTTTGGAATGGGTGGAGTTTTAGGATCGGGTGGCTTTTTGGGTTGTGAAGTATGGACTGGTGGTGACTCGGGTTTAGGTGTAGTTTCACTATCCTCCCAGCTTGGAGTGAATTTTTCTGGAAGTTTTGGCCACTCTTGGGGTTTGTAACTGACAAGAAATTCATATTTTTTGGACAGGGTTTTGTACAGGGTAGGTGACATATTCATTTTAGCTAAGGAAGACGAAGATGGAAAAGACTCACACATATTTAGTAAACTGTTCCTCCCTCCGAAAGGATGGGCTGGCTCTGATACCACAGTATAAGGAATAGAGCAAGAGACTCCATAGAAGCAAGCCTAATCGTAGGAACGACACCACAGTACAAAGAATAAAGCAAGAGACTCGAGGAAAGCAAGCTTAATCATAGGTACGAAAGTTTTCCTACAAAAAGGGGGCTGGCTATTGCCAAGCTACACAAGCAGTTAATTTGTTTATAGTCGCAAAAGTTTTCCTACAAAAGGGGCTGGCTTCAACCTTGCCAAGCTACACAACTCGGAAAACTTTTGTACTATAACCAACGGTAACTGTTCATAACTCAGAAAACTTTCGCATTATAATAAACTAACTTTCAAAGAGTACACTTACTCTATAATCCACACTCAATAATAAGTGGGAAATGGTCATTGCAATTATAATACCCAACTTGAGTCGGAGTCAAATTCCTCAGGGAGTTTACAATCGATATTAAGGTAAATACTTGATAGAGAACGTGAAATAGCTAAATTATACTTCCAACAAGAGGGTGATTGTTATCTAATTTTAAAACTAAGAAACTAGACTAAGTAAAAGCATCTTAAGAAAAAATTATTTTTGATGTTTTTATCAATTGAGGAAAAGTCTAGGGATGTAACCTCCACCTAGGTGTAAACGGGTATGCTAAGTTAATTCTTGTTTGGTAGATCGGGGTGTATTACGACTCTCAATTCTCAAGTACCCACTCAATACCTCTCGGTCATAGAGTGGTTTTGCCGAAATCGCCTTTCTCAAGAACAAATGGGTTGCAATCTAAGCAGTTGACATGAATTCAAGTCGGGTGTTTTTTATCTCTAGTTTAGACCCTTTAATCAAACTAGCCAAAATCTTAACTAGCTCAATTTCTTGTTAGTCAAGTTTTCCTAGACTAGGTTCCTCTTTCTCAAGTAAGAACTAAGTCAAATAAGTATGAATCAATGTTTGCAACCATTAATTCTAAATATAAAGCATAAACAATGCTAAAGAACAAGTAACCAATCATAAACAAGCATTATTATTAACAGCCCATAAGTTTTAGACACTAGGGTTGGATCACAACCCCAGATAAAATCTAGCTACTCATGCTTGAAGTGTTTTCTCCAATTTTGGTCACAACCTTCCAAAAAGTTAAAATATAATCGGTACAGCTGCTAGGACTACAAATGTTGCCCTAAAAAAGTGTTTCCCGTCTATTTATAGTGTCTAGAGTTTCACCGACAAAAATATTCTTCGGAAGGTTCTGCGGCCGCACAATACCATGTGTAGACCGCACTTTTCTTCTGCTCTTGCATTAGGAGGAAATATGCGGCCGCACTATTGTCATTGTGCCTACACTTCAGCTTTTGCGGCCGCACACTTTGGTTGCGGACTGTAATTTAAAGAGGCTTCACACTTGGTCTTCTGCATCTTCTCTGAACTTATCAAACTTTGTCAGTGCAACTAGCTTATGTGGCCGCACAATTTGGTGTGCGGACCGCACTTCTACTAAACACCTCTAAGGTTTCAAGGGATATTCTGTGGGCGCACCTCTATTTCTGCGGACTGCATAATCATCTGCGGTCGCAGAATTACTTCAGCGTACTGCACTTTTGCTTGCATTTCTCCTTTTTGCCTTGTTGAGCTGGAATACTCCTTTTTGAGTTAGATTTTTTCATTAAGCTCCAATCCTCCAACATGCCTGAAATTCACTCAATTTCATTAGATTTTGAAACAAAAATGACTACTTTCGGACTAAAACTAAAGCAAGAAGGTACTAATAAGTGGTTAAAATCTACACTTATCACTTGATCACCAATTGAATACAATCTGTGAATCTAGGAATGAACTCGAAGGTAAGAATTCTAGATTGCATATAGGATCGAGTAGAGCAAGATCTTGAACTGGAGCATCTGGAACATATTCGCAGTTAGGATAGAATTATACCTCATCGCCTTGATTGGTTACTATACTTAAAATTTTTAAAGCGTTCTTGGTAATCCTAATTCCATAAAAATATAGGCGTTAGGTTAGCTTGCATAGGCGAATAGTACTTTGAAAAAAAATGCTATATGTAATATTAACACTGTCAAGCAATAAACTAGATAAAATAATTAGATATTTTAAGTGGAAGACTCAACGAAATTGTTAGTTGACCCATAGTTTTGGAATATTTTCTCTCATTGAATTCCTCTCTAAGCTTGCCAACTTGTATTCTTTAATTTCTTGGTTTACTACTCTAGATTAGTTATAGTTAATGATTAGTACTTTAGAAAATCGCTTAAATAAATTAACTATTTCGTTTAATTTAATTAATAATTAATCACAAGTCCTCATAAAAATCATACTCTTCACGTATACTTTCGTATACGTTCGACAATCTAACACAACACAGCATGCGCTTTGACCAAATACTCTTGGGAGATATTTAAAAATGAGCGAGGTATCTGACCTTTACTCAGCATACCTACCTCGATTTTAATTTCATCGAAAAAATTAGCGTGGTTTGAAATATTCCCTACCTCTACTATACTACATTTAAACATGCAAAAGGACATGTAATTAGCCTTTTACAAAGTCTATGATGTCAGCCGTGTACATATTCTTCGGGTACCAATCACTATGTAGTATGGTCAACGTTTCAGCGTCCTCACTAGCAGTGGCGGATCCAGGATTTTAAGGTCGTGGGTGCTTACTTTGTACCATATAAAAAAATTGGTTCATGCAAGAATCGATTCCTTAACCACTTCATATTTGTGTGTTCTATTCTCACTTCTTAACCAAAGCACCCAGAAGACTTTTTATTTAATGGGTGCTAGCTAGTTATTAATATCAGTATTCCCTGTATTTTCTATATAATTATACAGAGTTTGTGTCGGGGTTAACGGGTGCTTCAGCACTCGGTACAGACCATGTAGATCCGCCCCTGCTCACTAGTAATTCATTAATTGGAAAAATAGTAAAAATAAAATTTGTTTGTATTTCAGTGATATTGTTAGAGTTGAATAATCAAGTGTACTACGAAACTAAAAAAAACTTTTGATTGATAATTATTAACATGCATGAAGAAAGAGAAATCTACCAAATGATATATGGATATAGTGAAAAGAAAAATATGAGAAAGAAATGTAATTCCTTAGTATGCATTGTTCAAAAAGGAAAAGGGAATTAAGAATAAAATTGTTTCTTCAACTTTCCATGTACTAGCATCTGCATAAATTACTATGCATCATCAAAAATTTAATTTTTATCTTTGAAAAATTTAGAAGTGTCAGACCAGCTTATTTTTGGGCATATGTGCTCTCAAGAATTTTCTTCTTAAACGTGAACCTCTTCCCTTCCTTAAAATTCTAAATATTTGTCTCTAAAGTAGTAGTATTAAATGTAATTGTCAACACAAAAAGCTCTTTTTTGTAATTTAAAATTTGATCTGTTGCCATCATTGTAAATTAAAGTTGATCTAACTTTTAACATATTCATTCAAAAATTCTAATAATAACAACTGTAAAACCTTTTATGAATAAACAATTTGGTTGAGTAAAATAACTCCTTTTTGGTTGTTTTCTCTAAGACAGCCACGTGTCCGCTGTCTGGGTTAAAATTATTTAGTAAGAGCTGGGCGAATAATGGAATGACACGTGGAACTAAAGACAAGTGGGAAGTAGGTCAGCAAACAACTGGCACAGGATGCAAGCATGCAACTGGTGTTGAACGAATCCCGAAGACAGAGCAGCCGATAACAAAGATTCAAAGCATTGTCATCGGATAACATTCAATGGGCAGCCGTTACAGGAAATATTTCATTTATAGGCAACCATTATGTGTCCATCAATGTCGATTTATTCTCATTCAAGCGGAACTTGATTTGGGGATCTTGTCTCCCTTAATAGAGCTATAAATAGGAGGATTAGCATGCATTGTAGACGGGAAATACTCGATACACAAAAAGCTATACTCTGCTCTCTAAATTATAAAGTTACTTACTTTCTTCTGCTCGCAATATTGTTTGTACTTCTGCTATCAGAAAGATTAGGCACATAGCCAGGTTTGTATTTCCTTTAATTTCGTTTCATAATCTTTTTGTTCTCATTTTCTTAATATTTTCTGGGTCAAATCAATTCATTTGTCTATAAACAACACTACAAATTCAATTGTATCGTTTTGTTGGTAAACAGTTTGGTACTCACCGTGAGGCATAGACAATTTTGTAATTTCTTTGATCCATTTGTTTGTTACTATCAAGTTTTGATTCTTTCCTTTGTAAAAGAAAAATCAGATATAGCAGCTAATGATGTCAACAATGTGTATAATGTCGGAACACACAATGAATGAGAAGATGAGTTCCAGCATGATGTTTCAACTAGCGAAACCTGCAACGAGTGAGATGACATAACCCCAATATGCGGAGGCTAGTATCCTCGTTATGTGAGGGGCCCAACTCCTGATGACGCAGAGGATGAGCACGTTGTTGAAACACTCAAAATCTTGAGAGCACAACAAAAAGCGATTATGGATCACCTCTTAAGGTATGATCGTGTGATGGCGGAGTTGAAGCAGGCATTATCGGGTGCTTCCAATAATGCTAATGGAGGGGCTCCAATTCCTCCCAGCGTTCCCACGAACTAAACGACTCAAAGAACCGATAACAACATCCCAAAGGATGAGGTCAGTTTCGACGAGGCCAGAGGAACTGGTACTGGATCTGGAAACAACAACTTAAATGACCCTTCAGAAACAAGCTCATCAGGTTCATGAGAGAAATGAATGAGCGAATGAACCACAACGCGAAGGAGTTTTACGCTCGGATGGATTAGATCCCGGATACACCGCAGGTGTTAAAGGGTCCAGATTCAAAGAAGTATACGCAGTTGCCGTTTAAACCAAGTGCGGCACCGGAGTTGATCCCAAAGAGGTTTAAGATGCTGGATATACCAAAATATGATGGAACTTCGGATTCACAGGAGCACATCATGACCTACACTACGGCAGTAAAAGGAAACGATTAGGCCAGCATGAGATCGAATTGGTTCTGTTGAAAATGTTTGGCAAAACCCTTAAGAAGGGTGCCTTAACTTGGTATTCTCTTTTAATCGAGCACTCAATTAATTCTTTTGAAATGCTCGTAGACTCGTTTATCAAAGCTCATGATGGTGAAAGAAAGGTTCAGGCAAGAAAGGCGGATATATTTAGAATATCCCAAGGAGAATCCAAATTTCTACGAGAGTTTGTGATTCTGTTTCAGAAAGAAAGGATGTTGTTACCAGCGGTTCCGGATGAGTGGGCGGCAGAGGCTTTTATAAAGGGTTTCAATCCGTTAAGCTCCGATGCCTCCCGAAAATTGAAGTAAAGCTTGCTTGAACTTCAGGCAACCACATGGGCAGACATTCACAATCTCTACGAGTCGAAGATTAGAATAGGAGACAGCCAGCTTGGTTCTTCGGTGTCTTTCAAAGCATGGAATCGCGACCGGAATTAAGATAAATTTAAAAATGATTTTGATGCACATCGGAGGCCATCTAGAAGTCATTTTCAGCCTAATGAAAGGGCCAGTGGGTGTAGTAGTAAAGTAGTCCAGTCATCGAATAGGTTCACTTCTGATAGAAGGCGAATCACAGTCGAAATGGTAGATCGCTGCAGGAGAAAGAGGCATCGGGGTCCTGAAATCCTGCATATCCCAGGTTATCCAATTATAATTTTAATATTAGCCAGGTAGAATTGGAGTCGGCAATGAGGAATACTAAAGAAGCTAGGTTTCATAAGCCAATCCGGTCGGATCCTAGCCAAAGGGATCCTAATTTATGGTGTGAATTTCATGGGACTCACATCCATAAGATTGGGGACTACCGACATCTTCGTGAAGAGGTGGCGACGCTGTTGAAGAGTGGTACCTCAGCGAGTTTTCAAATACCGCGCCAGGAATAACTATGGGAGAAATCGAGATAATGTAGAACTATCAAAGCCGGCAGAAGGGTCACCGCGAATGACAATCAACATGACAGTGTTAAGAATTTTAACTTTAATGATTTAATATTTGTTTTTTAGCATTTTTCAATCTCACTAAAAACTAATCTTTGAAAAGAAATTGAAATGAGGTATATGTTGTTTAAAATGACACAAATAGATAATTCCAAATTATCATATTATGCTAGCAATACGAAACCGAAAATAAAATTAAAAAATCTGAAATCAAAAAGAAAAGAAAATCCAAGAAAGGAAATGAAAGTTGAAAGGAGAATCCTTTCACCTCACCAACTAACAAAAAAATAGAAGTTGAAGATTAAATACGTGACAACTACTCATATTTAACATTAGGGGTGTGCATTTCATTCTTTGGTTGGATTTTGTATTGTTCGATTTCGATTTGTAAAAGGTGCAATCCAATCCAAACTAAAATAAGTTTGGTTTGATTTTTTTCTTTTCAGTTTGGATTTTTCGGTTGTGTCGTATAAGATAATTAACATAAACTAATATTTATATTTATGGCAAAAATATTATAGAGAATGAGAAGTAACAATATTAAATCTCTTAAATATAATTTTTAATATTAATCAAAATTTTAAATCACATTAAGAAGTAACATATCTAAACATAAAAGTATAAAATTGTTTACTCTCAAAATCGGATAACTATTAAATTTGTAAGTAGTTTTAAGGATACGCGGATTAGTTTGGTACAAAGCGATACATTAAGTTGCTATTGAATAAATAAAGATAAAATAAATTCAAACCACACGAGTTGGATAGTTTCAACTTTGATGGAATAGTCGCTTTCGAGCCGAGTTCATCACAACCGGTGCTGATAAAAAAGAACAAAAGCGTAAAGACAGAGAAAATAATAATGTATTATTTTTTAGTGCGTGTTACAGTGTGTCAAATGAATTGTTAGACCCCATTTATATAGTAGGGGAGTTCTATTTTAGCTACAACTCAATAAAAGGTAAAAAATTGTCCGATTTGCTGATTGCCGGTTCTTTATCGATACGTGCTAAGATTCCCACCGCAACATTCGGCCGGTCACGAATATTTCGCCCTTCTGTTGGTTAAATAGAATAATGCACACCCCTATTTAACATATTGTTTTTATTTCAAATTCTAAACATATAATGTAAAAGTAATAACCAAATTTTATTTATCTTGCCTGCACCAACAGAAAATAAGTATCAATTGAACCAGATAATATATAAAATAAATTTGTGTGTCTAAACAACACAACTCATAACAGAAGAGAAAGCATCAAATATTAAATATTATTTAAACTTACAAAACCTATGCAAAATCAATTGTTAAAAAATATAAAAAAGAGATGCAGAAAAATGCTGGTATTTCAGATCTAAGGACGTAATTAACGATGTTCGGTCAGAAAAAACTTAAATTTATTAAGTTAATTTGTTGCATTTTCTAAATTAGTCAGGTGTCTCTCTGAATTTACTTGTATACAACTAGAGAGTAAATCGGTTATGAACATGCGCCAGGACTATAATTTGAAATATAAAACTTTAAGGGGTCGTTTGGTACGAACACAAGTAATGCAGGGATTAGTAGTGCAGGGATTAGTAATGCAGGGATTGTAGTGTTGGTATTATTTTTTATCAAGTGTTTGGTTCATTGTATTAAAAATTAATTATGCAATGTATAAGTTTGGATTTAGTAATTTTAAGTCTTATCCATGTATAGCTAATCCATGGATTAGTAATCCCTTCCTTTCCATGGTATTAGTTAATCCCTCATATGAGGTATAACTAATCCATGTATTAGGTAGGAGTAAATTGAATTGACCAACCAAATATAGTATTAAACGGATTAAATTTTTATACGGGGATTATTTTGTTTAATACGGCCTACCAAACGACCCCTAAAGATACTGATCAGACCAATATTTCTGCTATTTTTATTTTTATTTTCATAATTTGATTAAATTTAGAGTTTTAGCCACTAAACACGTACACACTTTTGAAAAAGGTCATCTTGGTTCTTGCAAAGTTGTAAAAAATGTCCAACATAAGAAAAGCATATATGAGTAATGAAATGATAGAATGGGTGAATTGATGAGTCCTTTTCTAAACTTGTCTTTTGAAAAGACACCAAAAGAAAAATAAAAAGATCCATTCGTTCTTTTCTCGGAAAAGGATTTCGTTAGGACTTGATGCTTTCAGTTGTCACTTGTCACTGTCACCATCAATTATTGGAGTTTTGAACTGATCTTGCCTTTTATCTTTCTTACCACGCACAGAGAGCAGTGGTAGGCCAAATTGTCATTAGAAAAAAGATGCTTTGATTTGTGATTAGGGGGCTTTCTATATAGATAAGTGAAGCCACGACATTACGGTATACACGATAAATGATAGTAATCTTCTTTTTCTATTCTTATAGTGAAGGTTATTTTTTCAACTATGCATATAAATATCTGCAATTTATACTTAAAGTTATCTCTGTTAATTCATATGACATGCATATAGTATTTAATGATACACAAAATAAGTCAAGAATCTACTTGCATGTGCCATAAATTTTAGTACTCCATAGTTTGAGTTATCTACTCCTAAAGTTTCTCTTTTCCCCTCCCTTGGTCATATATATTTTTAATTTATATCACAAAGATAAAAAAAAAAAAAATTAAAAAAAAAACAGTTACGAAAAAGTCCATAAATTAGCCATTCGAGCTAGAAGAACATGATTAACTACTTATCGGAATTATTAATTTGAAAAAAAATAAAATTTCAGAGCAAGGTATAAAATCGACAGAAAAATTCAAAGGCTTCCTATTGCTAACGGAAACACCTAGAATCTAGAAGAATGAAAGAAATGTGGAGGATTCCTAGACACAAATAGCGGGTAACTGTCATGATCCAAAATTCTAATCTGTCGTGATGGCGCCTAACGTGGTACTAGACAAGCCGACATTTACGAAATAATTCCAACATCTTTAACGGAAAATGAATTAAAACAGTTTAAATAATAAAAGTTCTCATAAATAGGGATAGAAACCCAAAACTCAACGCGGAAGTTCCCAACTATCGAGGTGTCATATAGTACATGAGCATCTATACATCACAAGTATGAAAAAATACTGTCTATAATAGTATGAAACTAAATACAATAAGCGGAAAGATAGGGAAGGAGAGACAAGGTTTGCAAAACACCGGGCAGCTACCTTAGAATCTCCTAAAGATCAACTGTGCCATCAAATCAACACCCACCGTGTCCGAGAACGCCTGGATCCGCACACGAAGTGCAGAGTGTAGCGTGAGTACAACCAACTCAGTAAGAAACAAGACTAAATAAAGAACTAAAAGTAATAACGAGCTTCACAATTAAAGTTCGAATTACAGTAATCTCCACATAGGAAGGTAAGCATGCTTTCAAGTTCGACCAATAAGTCCAAAACAGTTATTTCATGTCAAGTGCATTTGAAACAAAAGATAATATCTCTCAGAAATTTCAAGATAGTGATATATGACAGTTGAAGTGCAACAATAATGAAGTCAAATGCATCCTCATAGAACAACAATCACTCAGTCCTCCCATCCACTCCAACCTCACAATCACTCATTCCTCACAGTCACTCCATCCTCTCAATCGCTCAGCACTGGCACTTGGCACTCAGCACTTGTACTTTGTAGGTAGCTGCGCTCACTGGGGGTATATATAGACTCCAGAGGGGCTCCTTCAACCCAAGCGCTATAACAAGCCAATCATGGCATATAGCAATGAAACATGCTGCGGCATGCAGCCCGATCCCATAAATATCTCACAATCAGGCCCTTGGCCTCAGTCAGTCATCAACCTCTCCAGTCTCTCAGTTATAACCCATATTTGCATATGTTAGATTATACCGTAAGTTAGTATACATAAGTCCAATAAGAGATTATCTTTGAGATGATAAGAATTTAGTCCTATTGGTCTTAAATAATACAAGGGTGTATAAGAGTGGTTAACAAGTATTAGAAGCTAAACGAATCAAGGATGTTGTACTCGTGTTTTCGGGTAAATCTAGAGGTGATTAAAATTACCAATGGTCATGTTTTAAGGTATTTGAATCATACAATATCTGTTTCATAAGTCTTGAAGTCAAACAAGTTATGAAACAAAAGTCGACAAAAGTTGTCGCAACTTGCGTTCATAATTTTACTTATACTTTAGGTCAGGTGTCACTAAGCTTTTCTCCCAATTTGTTTAAAATTGGGGGGGTGATATACCTACCACATTAAAGATCTATGAGTCTAGTTTCTAACGTATTAAACCGTTTGTCGATATGATCTCAGAATTGGGATATTCGCGTTTTCGCGAGCCTGCGCCAAGTAGCTCTCTATGGGGCCCACATAGGCAGTTAAGACATATGGATATATATAACATGCCTTAACCCTGTTTTAAGTCATTAGTTTTCAGTATATTCAGACCTTAGAACCTTAAGAACACTCTCTCAAGATTCTCTCATGATCCAAGACCAAAACAAAGGGCAAACAACACAAATCAAGTGTTGGGAATCCCGTGGAGCTAGTAAGTTTCTTGTTCTTCTTATTGTTTCTGATTTTTGTGTTGTTCCAGCTCGTGTGTGAGGTTGTTTTAAGTTGTTTATGTTCTGTAAAATACTCCCTCAAGTTTTAATATCAACCCTAGGTGATTTCAAGACTTCTAAAGTGATTCTAGTGCCGAAAAACTCTAATTGATTGGTAGCTTCGCTTCCTTGTTCTTGTGGTAGCATTAGATGGATAATTCGTGGTCAATTAACGTCAAATTAGAGTTGTTCTTTCTGTTTAAAGGTAAGGAATATTTTACCTTACATGTATTTAATATGATCTAAGTTACGGCTAAGTCGTTGAAGCTAGAACTTGTGAGATATATATTGAAAGGCCTGTTAGTAATGTTGTTGGTTGGTGGACTGTTTTGGAAGGCTCAATATGATTATTATTGATGTTTTTTGGGTTGTTTGGTGATTGTGTTAACTTGTGGGAAGTCATATAAATAGGGGAGGTGTTGTCCGCTTCATTGTAAAATAGGTTGCGGTCGATACATAATAGTTATGACGCTTAAACGATAACGATTGTGTCATTTCTCTTATTGTAGACTAAGGAGTCGTGACATTTTCATAGCTTGAGGTTGGGTAGTATATGAAAGGTATGTGAGGCTATCCCTTTCCTTCTTTTGCGCGACTCCGATTGTACATAATGTAATGAACGAGCTTCCAAAGATACTCCACTCTTAGAAGCTAGCGGTACTTACATTGTTTTCTTTCTTATGGAATGATTAATGTTGATGTTACTTTTCTTATTCTTATGTTATCAATGTTGTTGGTACTTCCCTTATTCTTATAAGATTCTTGATGAAGAGTTAATCTTAATAACGTGTACGGAGGATACCGACCTTACGTCTCACCGAAAGGTTCAAAATGTGATTCCAATGAGTCTAGCAAGCATCATATATATGTATCTATTTTACTCTACCGAAACGCGCTATAGTCGGTCGGGTACAGAACCTATTGTGCAACCACTGATCAGTTGGATTTTACCGAGCTCCACGTGGACGGGTACGATTCTACCAAGCCTTATGATGGCAGGGTACGTTTTTATCGAGCCTATTAGGGACGGGTACGATATGATAATGATGATGCCCATAGAGGCGTATGTTTTAAAAGTTTATGTATATATATATGTGTGGCATGCATTTCATGTCAGTAGCCCTTAGAGGTACTCAGATGTTACAGGTTTTATATTCTCTATCCTTGTTTACAATACTGTTCTTACTTATGTTTTCCTGCCCTACATACTCAATACTTTATTTGTATAGATGTCCTTTTATTTGTGGACTCTGCATGTCGTGTTGCAGGTCCTGATAAACAGGTAGGCAAAGCTCCCCCACCATAGTATGCATTTTTGTTATAGACATTATTGGTATGTCGGGGCCCTATTCCGGCAATGTTGCAGCACTTATGTTCCTGTAGAGGATCGTAAATAGGTGTTGACTCATGTATAGTTTGGATTGCCTTGTCGACTAATTTTTGTTGTATAGTCTCTCATGGCAGCCCGTCAGCTCGTACCTTATACATAGCTTCATCACAGCCTTGTCGGCCTATGATATATATGGTTATGCCATTATCTGTCATTTGTTTAGGATTCATGTCTATCATTTAAATTGATCTCGTCGGCCCTAATAGATAATAAAAAAGGTTAGATAAAATGTGCGTTGGTGCTTGGCAGGTATGGCCCCGGTGCCAGTCTTGGCCCTCCAATTTGGGTCGTGACAAACTTGGTATCAGAGCAAGTCTGTCCTAGGGGTTTTCTATGAGCCGTGTCTAGTAGATTCTTGATTATAGATGTGTAGCGCGCCACATTTATAATCGGGAGGCTACATGACATTTAGGGTTGTTACCTTCTTCCTGAATCTAGATCGTGCATAAGGTGGAGTCGTAAGAGTTCGTCTCTAATATTCACCATGTTTTCTTTCAGCAATGCCTTCGACTAGGAAGCAAACGATTAGTAGACGGCTTGATACAGTTGTGAGAGAGGGTACCAATCAGGTGCCTCCAGCCAGAGCAGGCCAAAGTGAGCCTCAGAGTGAGGTGCCATCTCATACCTCATCTACTCCTTCTCCTCCAGAGGATATTAGGAGGCACCACATACCTCCAGTTCCTTCGTCTGGCACAATAGACCAGGATATGCAAAGTGCGGTACAATTGTTGACTAGCTTGGTAGCTGCTCGGGTTCAGAGGCAGAATATCGGTGCTTTTGATAAACTGGTTGTTGCGAGAGTTTGGGATTTTATTAATCTAGACCTCTAGTGTTTCCCGGATCGGACCCCAAGGAGGACCCGCAGACTTTTATTGATCAGGTTTATCATACACTGTGGTTCATGCATGCTAGTGATACGGAGGCAGTAGAGTTGGCTTCTTATCGGTTACGGGATTTAGCAGTTTTCTAGTATGATAGTTGGGAGAGATCCAAGGGTCCGAACGCTCTTCCACCTGTGTGGAAGGAATTTTCTGAGGCCTTTCTTCATCACTACTTGCCAGTTGAGATACGACGAGCTGGAGCTGATAAGTTCTTGAACCTTCGACAGGGTAATATGAGTGTGCGAGAGTATAGTATGCAGTTTGATTCTTTAGTAAGGTATGCTCCCCATATGGTGGCCAAGATGAGGGATAGGGTGCACTTGTTCGTGAACGGGTTGGGACCACATATGATAAATGAGTGCACGACAGCCTCCTTGGTAGAGGGCATGGATATTTCCTGTATTCAGGCTTATGCCCAGACACTAGAGGATCGTAAGCGCCAGCAAAGGGCAGACAGGGAGCAGGATAGGGGCCAGCATAAGAGGGCAAGATTTGCAGGGTATTCTGGTGACTTCAGAGGTAATATTAGGCCCCAGTCTTCGAGGAGTTTGGCGCTACCTGTAGCTAGTGCTCCTCCTCAGTTTCAGAGGCCTCGATATGATCGATTTACCTATTCTGCTTCAGGTAAGAGTTTGCGGGCATCAGGCTCACAATATCATATCGATACTAGTCAGACGAGATCCCCAACACCTCATTGTGATCAGTGCGGCAAGGCCCACTTTGGACTGTGCCGTCGGGGTTCCGATGCGTGCTATTCTTTCGAACAGCCTGTCCATATGATGCGGGATTATCCTAATAGAGGAGGTGGTGGTATGGCTCAGCTGACTGGATCTATGTCTGGTTCTTCCTCATCAGTTTGACCTCTAGCACGGGGTTTTCAGCAGTTGACAGGTCGTGGTAGAGGTAGAGGTGCCGTGCCGAGTTCGAGTGGTACTCAAAATCGAACATATGCTCTAGTAGGCCGACATGATCTCGATCATCTCCGGATATTGTTACAGGTATATTGTCTGTGCTTTCTTATGATGTATATGCTGTTGATTGATCCGGGATCTACATTATCATGTGTTACCCCCTTTGTGGCTAATAAGTTTGGCGTCAAACCTAAATTAATAAGTAAACCACTTGCAGTATCTACTCTGATAGGAGAATTTGTGATTGCTAGAAGGGTATATAGAGGTTGCACAGTGATGATTTGTCATCGTCAAACCTCGGCAAATTTATTTGAGTTAGTAGTGGTTTATTTCAATGTGATAATGGGAATGGACTGGTTGGCCTCATGCTATGCAAATGTTGATTGTCATACGAAGATGGTTAGGTTTCAATTTCCTGGTGAACCCATCAACGAATGGAAGGGGAACATTGCTACGCTGAAAGGTAGGTTTATTTCCTATCTTAAAGAAAGGAAGATGATCTCAAAAGGTTACATTTATCATCTTGTTCGTGTTAGGGATGTGGAGGCGAAGCCGCCTACTCTACAATCAATTCCCGTGGTCAATGAATTTCTAGATGTTTTCCCAGATGAATTCCCAGGTCTTCCTCCTGAAAGGGAGATTGAGTTTAGCATTTATGTGTTGCCCGACACTCAACCTATCTCTATCCCTCCATACAGGATGGCCCTGGCAGAGTTGCGAGAGTTGAAGGACTTGCTAGATAAGGGCTTCATTAGGCCTAGCACTTCACCTTGGGTTGTGCCAGTCTTGTTCGTGTGGAAGAAAGACAGATCGTTAAGGATGTGTATCGGTTATCTACAGTTGAATAAGTTTACTATAAAGAACAAATATCCACTTCCAAGGATTGACGACCTGTTTGACCAACTCTAGGGTGCCAACTATTTCTCCAAGATTGACTTACATTCAGGGTATCATCAGGTGAGGGTTAAGGAGAAGGATATTCCAAAGACGACCTTTCGAACAAGATATGGGCACCTTGAGTTCTTGGTGATGTCATTCGGGCTAACAAATGCCCCAGCAGCTTTTATAGATCTCATGGATAGTGTATTCAGGCCCTATCTTGATGTGTTCATGGTCCTATTCATTGATGACATTCTGGTGTATTCTCGTTCAGAGATGGAACATACGGGCTATTTGCGGATAGTATTACAGACCCTTCAGGATTGTAAGTTATATGCTAAGCTCTCCAAATGTGAATTATGGCTAAACTCAGTAGCATTCCTTGGCCATGTGATATCAGATGAGGGTATTAGTGTCGACACTCAGAAGATCGATGTAGTCAATAATTGGCCAAGACCCACAACACCGTCAGAAGTCCGCAGCTTCCTGGGGCTAGCATGATATTATAGGCTGTTTGTAGAAGGGTTTTCCTCTATGTCAGCACCATTGACTAAGTTAACACAGAAAGCTACCAAGTTCCAGTGCTCTGATGCTTGTGAACGTAGTTTTCAGGAGCTAAAGAATCGATTGACATCCGCGCTAGTGCTCACTCTCCCAGAAGGAACAAAAGGTTATGTGGTATATTGTGATGCCTCAAGTATAGGTTTGGGGTGCGTATTGATGCAACGTGGGGAGGTGATTGCTTATGCATCACAACAATTGAAGAAGCATGAAAATAATTGCCCGACTCATGATTTGGAATTGGCTGTAGTAATATATGCTTTGAATATATGGAGGCACTACTTATACGGTGTCCATGTTGACATCTACAGAGATCACAAAAATTTACAATACATATTCAAGCAGAAGGAGTTGAATATGAGGCAGCGTAGGTGGCTTGAATTACTGAAAGATTACGATGCCGAGATATTGTACCATTCCGGTAAAGCCAATGTTGTGGCAGACGCTCTCAGTCGTAAGTCAACGGGAAGCTTAGTACACATTGAGGCAGGTAGGCAGGGGTTGACTAAAGAGCTTCATAACCTAGCCAATATGAGAATCAGGTTGTTAGACTCTGATGACGGAGGTGTTACAGTATAGAATATATCAGAATCATCTTTGGTAAGCGAGGTAAAAGCACGGCAATATGAAGATCCTACCTTAGCACGATTGATAGAGAGCGTTCAGTAGTGTAAAATTATGGCTTTCGAGATCGGAGGAGATGGGGCACTAAGATACCAGGGCCGATTATGTGTGGCTAATGTGGCAGGGTTGCGAGAGAAAATTATGATTGAGATTCATCAGTCCCAATATTCCATCCATCCTAGCTCGACAAAGATGTATCATGACGTTAAGGAGCAGTATTGGTGGATAACATGAAGAAGTCTATTACAGAATTTGTAGCCCAATGCCCTAATTGTGAACAAGTAAAGATTGAGCATAAAAAAACTGGTGGATTAATTCAGAATATAGAGATTCCTACTTGGAAATGGGAGGTGATTAATATGGACTTCATTATTGGATTACCTCGCTCTTATGAGAAGTTTGACTCCATCTGGGTGATAGTTGATCGACTTACAAAATGTGCCCATTTTCTACCAGTTAAGACAACTTATACAACTGAAGATTATGCGAATTTGTATACCAAGGAGATTGTTAGGCTTCATGGTGTGCCGTTATCTATTATATCAGACCGAGGAGCTCAATTTACGGCTAACTTTTGGAGGTCTTTTCAGAAGGGTTTAGGCACATAAGTGAATCTCAGCATGGCATTCCATCAGCAGATTGACGGACAGGCTGAATGTACCATTCAGACACTTGAAAGATATGCTACGAGCATGTGTTCTAGATTTCAAGGGGAACTGGGATGACCATCTGGCACTCATAGAATTCACCTACAATAATAGCTTCCATTCCAGTATTAAAATGGCCCCGTACGAGGCACTGTACGGGAGGAGATGTCGATCACCAGTTGGATGGTTTGAAGTAAGTGAGACAGAATTATATAGGCCATATTTGATTCACCAAGCCATTGAGAAGGTGAAAGTAATACAAGAGAGACTGAAGACGGTACAAAGCAGGCAAAAGTCTTATTTCGATGTCTGACGTCGTGACCTGGAATTTGAGGTTGGTGAGGGTTTTCCTGAGGATCTCGTCGATGAAGGGTGTTATGCATTTTGGGAAGAAGGGTAAACTAAGTCCGCGGTATATCGGGCCGTACAAATTCTTCGACGAATCGGACAGGTTGCTTATGAGTTAGAATTGTCATCCGAATTGGAATTTGTCCACCCGGTATTCCATGTATCTATGTTGAGGAAATGTATTGGAGACCCTTCTCGGGTCATCCCCATCAAAGATGTACAAGTTACAAAGGATCTATCATGCGAAGAAATGCCAGTGGCTATATTAGATCGACAAGTCCGCAAGTTGAGAACGAAGGATGTAGCTTCCGTTAAAGTATTGTGGAGGAACAATAATAAGGAAGAAATGAAATGGGAAGCAAAAGATGAGATGAAGTCTAAATACCCTTACCTTGTTCCAGATTGAAGATAACGACGATGCCGGGGGAACGCAGGACGCATTAGAAGGAGAAATGTCTCTATGAGGTAGCCAATAACTTGAGAATACTCTTTCTTATTACAAAATGGTGATATGCAGATAATGTACATATCTATAATGCTTTGTATAGCCTTGTAAGGCCACAGGTTGGGCTTAACTGCTTGCAAGTTTGGCTAGTGTCTATTCTATAGGGGAAACTCAGACGAAAATTTCCGTCGGAATCCACGATGAGTTAGACTCCCCGTAAACCCTTACATTCGAGGACGAATGGTCCTGGGGGGGAGAGGGTGTTATAACCCATATTTGCATATGTTAGATTACGCCGTAAGTTAGTCTACGTAGGTCTGAGAAGAGATTTTCTTTTAGATGATAAGAATTTAGTCCTATTGGTCTTAAATGATACAAGGGTGTATAAGAGTGGTTAACAAGTATTAGAAGTTATACGAATCAAGGATGTTATAAATCATATTTTTGGATAAATATGGAGTTGATTAATATTTCGCAGTGGTTTTGTTTTAAATTATTTGAATCATATAATATCCGTTTCATAAGTATTGAAATCAAACGAGTTATGAAAAAAAAGTCGACAAAAGTTGTCAGAACTTACGTTCATAATTTTACTTATACTTTAGGTCTAATGTCAGTAAGATTTTCTCCCAATTTAATTGGACTTGGGGGTTATCTACCCAGAAAATGAATATCTATGATTCTAGTTTTCAATGCATTAAACCGTTTGTTGATACGATCTCAGAAATGGGAGATATTCGTGTTTCCGCGAGACTGGGCCAAGCAGCTTTCTATGGGGCCCACATAGGCGGTTAAGACATATGAATATGTATAACAACCCCATATTAAGTCATTATTTTTCATTATATTCATACCTTACAATGCTAATAACACTCTCCCAAGGTTCTCTCATGATCCAAGACCAAAACAAAGGGCAAACAACACAAATCAAGTGTCGGGAATCCCGTGGCGCTAGTAAGTTTCTTGTTCTTCTTATTGTTGCTGATTTTTGTGTTGTTCCAGCTCATGTGGGAGGTTGTTTTATGCTTTTTAAGTTCTGTAAAATACTTCCTCAAGTTTTAATGTCAACCCAAGGTGATTTCGAGACTTCTAAAGTGATTCTAGTGCCGAAAAACCCTAATTGATTGCTAGCTTCGCTTCCTTGTTCTTGTGGTAGCATTGGAAGGATATTTCGTGGTCAATTAAGGTCAAATTGGAGTTGTTCTTTATGGTTAAAGATAAGTAACCTCTTACCCTACATGTATTTAAGATTATCCAAGTTACGGCTAAGTCGTTGAAGCTATAACTTATGAGATATATATCGAAAGGCCTGTGAGTAATGTTGTTGGTTGGTGGACTGTTTTGGGAGGCTCAATATGATTATTATTGATTTTTTTTTGGGCTGTTTGGTGATTGTGTTAACTTGTGGGAAGTCATATAAATAGGGTAGGTGCTTTCCGTTTCATTGTAAAATGGGTTGCGTCCGTTACATAATAGTTACGACGCTTAAACGATAATGATAGTTGTCATTTCTCTTATTGTAGACTAAGGAGTCGTGACGATAGTGTCATTTCACTTAAACGATAACGACAGTGTCATTTCTCTCATATACAAAGTATGTGAGGCTATTCCTTTCCTTCTTTTGCGAGACTCTGATTGTAGATAATGTAATGAACGAGCTTCCAAAGATACTCCACTCTTAGAAGCTAGCAGTACTTACATTGTTTCCCATCTTATGGAACAATTGATGTTGATGTTACTTCTATTATACTTATGTTATCAATTTTGTTGGTACTTCCCGATTCTTATAATATTCTTGATGAAGAATTAATCCTAATAACGTGTACGGAGGATACCGACCTTACGTCACTTCGAAAGGTTCAAAATATCATTCCAATGAGTCTAGCACGCATCATATATATATATGTATCTATTTTACTCTACCGAGCCGCGCTATAGTCGGCCGGGTACAGAACCTATTATGCAACCACTGGTTAGTTGGGTTTTACCGAGCTCCACGTGGCCGGGTACGATTCTACCAAGCCTTATGATGGCAGGGTACGTTTTTACCGAGCCTATGAGGGCCGGGTACTATATGATAATTATGATGCCCATAGAGGCATATGTTTTAAAAGTTTATGTGTATATATATATAAATATGTGTGTGTCATGCCTTTCATGTTAGTAGCCCTTAGAGGTACCCAGATGTTACAGGTTGTATACTCTCTATTCTTGTTTACATTACTGGTCTTACTTATGTTTTCCTGCCTTACATATTCAGTACTTTATTTGTGCTGATGTCCTTTTATTTGCGGATGCTGCATGTCATGCTACAGGTCCTGATAGACAGGTAGGCAAAGCTCCCCCATCGTAGTAGGCTGCCCAGTTCAGCGGTTATTGGCGAGATCCCTTCTCCCGACTTGCCGTGGTTGTAATTTTATTATAGACGTTATGGTATGTCGGGGCGCTGTTCCAGCAATTTTGCAGCACTTATTCCTGTAGAGGCTCATAGACAGGTGTTGAATCATGTATAGTTTGGATTTCCTTGTCGACTAATTTTTGTTGTATAGTCTCTCATGGCAGCTTGTCAGCTTGTACCTTATACATAGCTTCATGACAGCCTTGTCGGCCCATGATATATATGTTCATGCCATTATCTGTCATTGTTGGTTGTTTAGGATTCATGTTTACCATTTATATTGATCTCATCGGCCCTTATAAATAATAAGAAAGGTTAGATAAAATGTGCATTGGTGCTCGACAGGTATGGCCCGGGTGCCAGTGTTGGCCCTCCAGTTTGGGTCGTGACACTCTCGGGCTCTCTGAAATCATAAAAATCAGCCCAAACATAAATGATATGAAGTATCAACAATGATCAATAGAGACTTTGATATGATATGCAAGTAAAACTGTGACTGAGTACAAAACAGCAAATTAGCAGATAATTCAATATGTACGCGACCTTTGTGGGTCCCTACAGTATCAACACATGGTCTAAACATGATTTCTAACATGGTTTGCAGTTCAGTTTCTCTAATACGTGGAAAATGTACGAATAACAACAGATTATTCAACTACACAGTTCCATGGAATTGGCAGAGCCACAATTCCTACGGTTCACGCCCACACTCCCGTCACCTAGCATATGCGTCACTTCAAAACCAACTACATGACACATAATACGGGGTTTCGTACCC
Source organism: Nicotiana obtusifolia (assembly GCA_002018475.1). NCBI lineage: Eukaryota > Viridiplantae > Streptophyta > Magnoliopsida > Solanales > Solanaceae > Nicotiana > Nicotiana obtusifolia. The sequence goes on along the minus strand of MCJB01048340.1, from coordinate 16,945 downwards.
TCATAACTAAATTTAAAACTGTTACTTACCTCAATCCCAGCAACTCTTTACTCCAGCAACCCTTGCCTCTTGAAACGGCCTACGAATGCCTTGAATCTAGCCATAAACAATTTGGTATAATCAATACGGGCTAAAAGAACCAACTCCATAAGAAAATATTAAGGTATAAATCAAAAGTCAAAAATTGACTCAAAAGCCGCCCCTCGGGCCCACATTTCGAAATTTGATAAAAGTCACAAAACCCGAAAGCCTATACAACCACGAGTCTAACCATACCAAATTTATCAAAATCGGACACCAACTCGTCCCCCAAATCCCCAAATCAAGCTCTCCAAATTCCTAGCCTCAAACCCTCAATTTACACATTAAATACACACCAACTAGGTGGGAAAATCAATGGGGAAGCAAGATTATTGATTGAAAATTAGTACAAGGGACTTACCTCAAGAATCTCTTCGAAAATCCTCTCAAAAATTGCCAAAACCCGAGCTCAAAATGTTTAAAATGAAGCAAAATCGTGAACCCTTGTATTTAAGTATTCCTCAATTTACACATTAAATACACACCAACTAGGTGGGAAAATCAATGGGGAAGCAAGATTATTGATTGAAAATTAGTACAAGGGACTTACCTCAAGAATCTCTTCGAAAATCCTCTCACCTGCACTCCTTCTTCTTCTACACACCTCTCGCCGCACCTGCGGCCACGCAGGTGCGGAAAACTCCTCGCACTTGCGACCACCTGCACACTCCTCTCCAAACTTGCACATGCGCAACCCAGCCCGCACCTGCGAGCTCACACCTGCGATCAAAGCTCCGCAGGTGCGGTTACACCAGTAGAGTTAAGCTTCAGCAATCTCTCAACTTAAACTTTTGATCTGTTAACCATACAGAATCAACCCGAGGCCACCAGGGTCTGAATCGAACATACCCACAAGTTATAAAACACGATACAAACTTAGTAGAGCCCTCAAATCACATCAAACAACATCAAAATCCCGAATCGCTCACCAATTTAAGCCTATTGAAACTAAGGAATTCCAACTTCTACAAATGACGTCGAAACCTATCAAATCATGTCCGATTGACCCTAAATTTTGCATAGCGGTCACAAATGACATTATGGACCTACTCCAACTTCCAAAATCAGAATTTGACTCTGATATCAAAAATTCCACTCGCGGTCAAACTTCCTAAAAATCCAACTTTCGCCATTTCAAGCCTAATTCCACTATGGACCTCTATTCACAATCTGTACACACTCCTAAGTCCAAAACCACGTAACGAAGCTAACAGAACCATCAAAACTCCATGCTGGAGTCATTTACTCATATATCAACATCCGGTCAACCATTTCGACCTAAACTTTCAACCTTGAGACTAAGTGTCTCATTTCATTCTGAAATCCCTCCGAACCTGAACCGACTACCCCGGCAAGTTACATAATAGCTATCAGGTACAAAATGAGCAGTAAATGGGGGAACAGGGCTATAACTCTCGAAATGACTGGTCGGGGTCATTAAATCCTCCCCTTGTTAAACAATCGTTCGTCCTCGAACGAGTCTAGAAACATACCTGAAGTCTCAAATACGTGTGGATATCTGCTCCGCATCTCCCGTTCGGTCTCCCATGTAACCTCCTCAACTAGCTGACCTCTCCACTGCACCTTCACTAAAGCTATGTCCTTTGACCTCAACTTTCAAACCTGCCGATCCAAAATGGCCACCGGCTCCACATCATAAGTCAAATCACCATTCAACTGGACCGTGCTGAAATCCAAGACATGAGACGGATCACCGACATACTTCCGGAGCATAGAAACATGAAACACTAGATGGACACTCGACAAATTAGGTAGCAAGGCTAGCTTGTAAGCTACCTCTCCAATCCTCATAAGTACCTCAAACTGCCTGATATACCTAGAGCTTAACTTTCCTTCTTCCTGAACCTCATAACACCCTTCATGGGTGAAAACTTGAGCAGAACCTTCTTCCCAACCATGTAAGCAACATCACGGACCTTCCTGTCGACATAACTCTTCTGTCTAGACTGCACCGTGCGAAGCTGCTCCCGAATCAATTTAAACTTGTCAAAGCATCCTAAACCAAGTCAATACCCAATAGCGTATCCTCACCCCGCTCAAACCAACCCACGGGAGATCTACACCGTCTCCCATACAAAGCCTCAATGGGAGCCATCTAAATGCTCGACTGGTAACTGTTGTTGTAGGCAATGCGAGCAGCAGAAGCTAATTTCATGAACCCCCAAAATCGTTGACACAAGCGCATAACATGTCCTCCAATATGTGAACAGTGCGCTCGGAATGTCCTTCTGTTTGAGGGTGAAATGTTGTGCTCAACTTAACCTGGGTACCCAACTCTCGCCAACTGCGATGTATACTGCGTGACTGCGTGCCCCGATATGAAATGATGGACACTGACACACCGTAAAGGTGAACAATCTCTCGGATGTAAATCTCAGCCAACCGCTCCGAAGAATACGTAGTCCCAACTGGAATGAAGTGCGCGGACTCGGTAAGACCATCCATAATAACCCAAATAGCATTGAATTTCCTCGAAGTCCGTGGAAGCCCAACTATAAAATCCATGGTGATCTGCTCCCATTTCCACTCTGGAATCTCTAGCCTCTGAAGCAATCCACCTGGTCTCTGATGCTCATACTTCATCTGCTGACAGTTAAGGCACCAGGCTACAAATCCCACTATATCCTTCTTCATTCTTCTCCACCAATAATGCTGCCTCAAGTCCTGTTACATCTTCGCGGCAATTGGATGAATGGAATACCGCGAATTGTCATTTCGCACCGAAAACTATTCTAGGAGAAGTTAGAATCCATTCCGTTCGAATATTGATTGGTCTTGGTTTGACATGGTTTACGCGTTACTGGTTCGTGGGCCTCTTCAAGACTCAACTCATGTAGCCCGTCCACATTAGGCACACAAATCTGACCCTGTATCCTTAATGCCCCATCATCCCCAATGATAACATCTCTGGCATCACTGTGCTGAACCGTGTCCTTAAGAACAAGCAAACGGGAATCATCATACTGGCGCTCTTTGATGAGATCATATAAGGAAGACCGAGAAACCACACAAGCTAGAACCCGACTGGGCTCCGAAACATCTAATCTCATGAACTAGTTGACCAAGGCTTGAACATCAACTGCAAGAGGTCTCTCACCAATAGGAATCAATGCAAGGCTACCCATACTCGCTGCCTTTCTACTCAAGGCATCAGCCACCACATTGGCCTTCCAGGAATGATACAAAATAGTGATATCATAGTCCTTTAGCAGCTCCAACCATCTCCGCTTCCTCAAATTTAGATCTTTCTGTTTCAAGTGCTGGAGACTTTGATGATTTGTAAACACCTCACAAGACACACCGTAGAGATAATGCCTCCAAATCTTCAATGCATGAATGATGACAGTTAACTCCAAATCATGAACAGGGTAGTTCTTCTCATGAGGCTTCAACTGGTGTGAAGCATAAGCAATCACTCTACCCTCCTGCATCAAGATACATCCAATACCGATCCGAGAAACATCACAATACACTGTATAAGACTAGAAGCTGAAGGTAGAACTAGAATTGAAGTTGTGGTCAATGCTCTTGAGCTTCTGAAAGCTCTCTTCACACTCATCCGTCCACCTGAAAATGGCAGACTTTTGGGTCAATTTGGTCAAAGGCGACGCGATAGATGAGAAACCCTCCACGAAGCGACGATAATAACTGGTCAAGCCAAGAAAGCGCTGAATCTCTGTGGCTGAGGATGGTCTGGTCCAACTCTGAACTGCCTCTATCTTCTTCAGATTCACCTAAATCCCCTCACAGGACACCATGTGACCTAAGAACGCCACTGAACTAAGCCAAAACTCACATTTGGAGAACTTAGCATAAAGCTTCTCCTCCCTCAACCGCTGCAACACAATCCTCAAATGTTGCGCATGCTCTTTCTGGCTATGAGAGTACACTAGGATGTCATCAATGAACACTATGAAAACGAGTCAAGATAAGGCTGAAATACACTGTTCATCATATGCATGAATGTTGCTGGGGCATTGGTCAACCCAAAAGACATCACAAGGAACTCATAATGACCATAACGGGTCCTGAATACTGTCTTTATAATAACCGAGTCCCGAGTCTTCAACTGGTGATACCCAGACCTCAAGTCAATCTTAGAGAACACCCTCGCTCCCTGAAGTTGGTCAAATAGATCATCAATGCGTGGCAAAGGATACTTGTTCTTGATTGTAACTTTGTTCAACTACTTGTAATCAATGCACATTCACATAGTACCATCCTTCTTCTTCACAAACAGGACTGGTGTTCCCCAATGCGACACACTGGGTCTAATAAACCCCTTATCAAGAAGTTCCTGGAGCTGATCCTTTAATTCCTTGCACTCAGCTGGTGCCATACGACACGATGGAATAGAAATGGGTTGAGTGCCCAGCACCAATTAAATACCAAAGTCAGTATCCCTATCGGGCAACATGCCCGACAGGTTTGCAGGAAACACATCCGGAAAATCTTGCATCGCCGGAACATAATCAATAGTAGGAGTACCAACACCAACATCCCTCACGAAGTCCAAATAAGATAAACAACCCTTCCCAACCATCCGCTGGGCCTTCAAATATGAAATCACCCTGCTGGGAACATAGTCTAGAGAACCTCTCCACTCAATCCTTGGCAACCCAGGCATCGCCAATGTCACGATCGTAGCATGACAATCTGGAAAAACATGACATGGAGACAAACAATCCATACCCAAGATCACGTCGAAGTCCACCATACTAAGCAATAAAAGATCAACTCTAGTCCCCAATCCTCTAATAGTCACTACGTACGACCGATACACACGGTCCACAACAATAGTATCGCCCACTAGCGTAGATACATGAACAAAGAAAACTAAGGACTCAAGGGGCATATCAAGATAATGAGCAAAATACGATGATACATACGAATAAGTGGAACCAGAGTCAAATAATATAGAGTCATCCTTGTGGCATACTGAGATAATACCTATGATCACTGCATCGGAAGCAACATCATCTGGCCTGGCAGGAATAGCATAGAATCGGGCCTGGCCTCCACCTGATCGGCCTCCCCCTCTTGGGCGACCTCTAGTTGACTGATCCCCACCCCGAGCTGGCTAGGCGGGTGGTGAAGTAACTGGTGCTGAAGTCGCAGGCTGACTCTTATGCTGCACTGGACCTCTCGAGCAATGAGGACACTGCCTCCACATATGCCCACACTCTACGCACTCAAAGCAACTCCCCGATGTTGGTGGTGGGGACTGAAGGAAGCCCTAAGCACAGTGATAACTGCTAGAAGGACCCAGCATAGATGAACCCTGAGCCGATGGAGCACGGGACGAACTCTGAGCTGGAAAGGCACTGAGAGATGACTGACTCTGATAAGAACTGTGTGAACCATGGCTGGATGATGCATCACAGTGAACTGGAAGAGCCATCTGAGCGTGCCTATAAGGACGATCCCTGCCATGGTAGAACTGGCCCCCAGAAGGAGCAGCGCTGAAACCACCCAAGCTATGAGGCCTCTTGGCCTCCCTCTCTTCACTCCTGACTGCGTACCATCTCTATCTATCGACAACATCAACCACCTCATCAAAAGTAGCACCAGACACCCTCTCCCAAGTCATAAGCAACCCTAGCTGATATGTGAGGCCATCAATGAATCTCGTAATCCTCTCACTATCAGTGGGAACCAACCAAACTGCATGTCGAACTAACTCAGAAAACCTCATCTTGTACTGTGTCACAGACATGCCTTCCTAATGTAACTACTCAAACTGTCTGTAGAGCTCCTCCCTGCGAGACTGCGGCACGGACTTCTCTAAGAAGAGAACTGAGAACTCCTATAATATAAGTGGTGCTGCACCGACCAATCTACGCCTCTCATAAGCCTCCCACCATTTGAAGGCAGCCCCAGTGAACTGAAAAGTAGTGAACGAGACCCTACTAGTCTCCAAAAAACCAGTCGTGCGAAGAATCTGCTGGCACTTATCCAAGAAACCCAGGGCATCCTCTGACTTAGCCTCGCTAAATGATGGAGGCTGAAGCCTCCCAAATCTCTCAAGTCTTCTCTGCTCATTATCAGTCATAACGGGGACCACCTAGGCCTGAGCAGCTGCAACTGGCTGGGCTGGTAGTACCCCCGGTGTCTGAAGTCCCTGCATCACCTACTCTGCTGTATGAGCGGCGGGGGTAAGAGTACCTCCCCTGACTTGAGAAGTGACTGGGTGGCCTGAGCCGAAACAACCTGAGAAAGACTAGTGCAAATATTCAAGATCTAGGCCAACACCTCCTGAAGGCTTGGAATCATAATGGGCACAGCTGGTGCCTGAGCTGGCCCCACTGGCTCAACCACATCTGGAACCTACTCCTGAGCTGGAGCAACTGGTGGATCTATAGGTTCTGCTGCCGTAGGAGCTGCACCTCTGCCCCTACAGCGGCCCCTACCGCGACCTCGGCCTCTCGTGGCCCTAGCTAGTGGTAGTGGTGGCTATGCATGCTGTCCAGTAGCATGTGTCTTCACCATTTGTGACAGAATAGAATACATAGGTTTAGTTACTGGAATCAACAAATCCACACTACAAGAATAAAAGAATATGAAGTTTCCTAAGGGTTCGACAGCCTCTCGAAGATAAGTACAGATGTCTCCGTACCAATCCGCAAGATTCTATTAAACCTGCTCATTACTCGTGAGACCTATGTAACCTAGGCTTTGATAGCAACTTGTCATGACCCAAAATGCTAACCTGTCGTGATGGAGCCTAACGTGGTACTAGGCAAGCCGACATTTACAAAATAATTCCAACTTAAAGAAAAATGAATTAAAGCAGTTTAAATAATAAAAGTTTTCATAAACAGGGATAGAAACCCAAAACTCAACGTGGAAGATCCCAACTATCGGGATGTCACGGAATACATGAGCATCTATACATCACAAGTCTGGAAAAATACTATCTATGATAGTCTGAAACTAAATACAATAAGCGGAAAGATAGGGAAGGAGAGACAAGGTCTGCGAAACGCCTGGCAGTTACCTTGGAATCTCCTGAAGATCAATTGTGCAATGAAATCAACACCCACCGTGTCCGGAAACGCCTGGATCTGCACACGAAGTGCAGGGTGTAGCGGGAGTACAACCAACTCAGTAAGTAACAAGACTAAATAACGAACTGAATGTAGTGACGAGCTTCATAGTTAAAGTTCGAATTATAGTAATCTCCACATAGGAAGGTAGGCATGCTTTCAAGTTCAACAAATAAGTCCAAAACAATTATTTCATATCAATTTTATTTGAAACAAAAGATAATATCTCTCAGAAATTTCAAGATAGTGATATATGATAGCTGAAGTGCAACAATAATGAAGTCAAATGCATCCTCACAGAGCAACAATCACTCAGCCCTCCCATTCACTCCAACCTCACAATCACTCATTCCTCACAGTCACTCCATCCTCTCAGTCGCTCAACACTCAGCACTCTCACTCAGTAGGTATCTGCGCTCACTAGGGGTGTGTACAGACATGTCTAAACATGATTTCTAACATGGTTTGCAGTTCAGTTTCTTTAATACGTGGAAAATGTGCAGATAACAATAGATTATTCAGCTACACAGTTCCATGGAATTGGCCGAGAAACAATTCCTACGGTGCATGCCTACACGCGTGTCACCTAGCATGTGCGTCAACTCAAAACTAAACACATGACACATAATACAGGGTTTCGTACCCTCAGGACCAAATATAGAATTGTTACATACTTCAATCTAAGAAATTCTCTACTCCAACACACCATTCCCTCGTGAAACAGCCTCCGAATGTCTCGAATCTAGCCATAAACAATTCGATATAATCAATACGGGCTAAAGGAACCAACTCCATAAGAAAATACTGAGGTATAAATCATTTAAGTGTTCTGTCCAACACTTCCACTTCTGCGGACACTTAGTTGCATCTTCAGCGTCACAGAAGCGACAATCCACCCACTTCTGCAGTGAACCACTGGAGTTAGGCTTCCGCTTCTGCGGTCCTTTCCCCGCATCTGCAGAATTGCAGGTGCGGAATTCTTCATCGCACCCGCACGCCTTCCGCTTCTGCACACCTCTCGCCGCACCTGCGGCCACGCAGGTGCGTAAGACTCCTCGCACCTGCGACCACCTGCACACTCCTCTCCAAAATCGCACCTGCGCAACCCAGCCAGCACCTAGGAGCTTGCACCTATAAACAAAGCTTCGCAGGTGCGGTTACACCAGCAGAGTCCGCTTGAGCAATCTCTCAACTTCAACTTTTGATTCGTTAGCCATCCGGAATCAACCCGAGGCCCCCGAGGTCTCAACCGAACATACCCACAAGTCTTAAAACACGGTATGAACTTAGTAGAGCCCTAAAATCACATCAAACAACATCAAATACACGACTCGCACCCTAATTCAAGCCTATTGACCCTATATTTTGCACACAAGTCACAAATGTCATTACGGACCTACTCCAACTTCCAGAATAGGAATTCGACCCCGATATCAAAAAGTCCACTCCTGGTCAAACTTTCCAAAAATCCAACTTTCGCCATTTCAAGCCTAATTCCACAACAGACCTCCAATTCACAAACCGGACATGCTCCTAAGTCCAACCATTTCAACTTAACTCCATTTCGGAGTCGTTTACTCATAGATCAACATCCGGTCAACCATTTCAACTTAAGCTTTCAACCTTGAGACTATGTGTCTCATTTCATTCTGAAATCCCTCCGGACCCGAACCGACTATCCCGGCAAGTCACATAACATCTATAAGGTACAAAATGAGCAGTAAATGGGGAAACGAGGCTATAACGCTTGAAACAACCGGTCGGGTCGTTACATAACTGCCAGAGATCAATCTGGTATGGCTTGTTTGGTACGAGGGATAAAGGATAATTAATCCCGAAATTAAATTTAAGATGAGTTTATCCACGTTTGGTTGGGATAAAAATCGCAGTATAACTAATCCTATATGAGACGGGATTGTAATGTTATTTTCATACATATGGGAGGGTGAAATAACTAATTCCGAGATAATTAATCTTGGGATAACTTGTTTCCCAACCAAACGACCCCATAAAGTTCAATCTCAACTAAAATGCAGGTATTGACTGTGCCCTCTCAAATTTTAGGGGTTTGGTGATGAAAGAAAAATAGAAGCAGCCGGGGGTAGGAAGTGAGGGAGATGAAGAAGTATTGTGGGACCCACAAGTGTAAGATGACGTGCGAAACATAAAATTTCTTGTAATAATCCAGCTATATATAATAGAATGTGATGATGCCAAGTGTCACAAAAAAATTTCAACAAGTGTCAAATTTTAGGACAAAATTAGTTAGGCTAGTTAATAATTAGTTACTCCTTTTGAATTTGAATTTAAAATAATTAAATATCTATATATTTTTAAGAAAACTATTATAACAAAAAATAAAATAAATAAAAATATTTCAGAGTAAGAAAAATATATATCTATGTTATATTAAAAGAGAAGTAATATCAAAATATTAAGCCAATTGACAAGTTAACAAAAAGTCACATTAGTAAATGTATAGTACTAAGTACTTGCAAATTTAATAAAGAATAAATAAGCAACAAATAATTTATTTGATTACTATATGAAGTGTATCATTTGATTTTGTATAGATTTTGTTATATTTCTGCATAATATATTAAATAATAAAATAACAACTAAAATTTATTAAAATAATATGATATATTAGATCATAACTTTATAACATTAATATTGCGTCAAATTTTCCGCACATTGCGCGGGTTCTAATACTTGTATACAAAAAAGTCAGCAATCTACTTGATGACATGTGGCGTAAATGTCAATACTCGACAACATCACCATCTAAAAAGAGGAGATAATATATATATATATATATATATATATATATATATATTAAAGGAAAAAAGTTACCATATATAATTGGTATTGTGTAAGCCATGTAGCAAACTAATAAAACCCACTTGGCTATATTTAGAATAAAATATAAAAAATATAGATGTCACGACCCAAATTTTTCTCCGTAGGATGTCGTGACAGCACCTAGTCTCTAAGACTAGGTGAGCCTTGAATTAATAGAAGAATTTGACCAACAATTAATAATAGGAAATAGAACCTTATTACACAACTTACAATTCCCAAAACCGGTAGTACAAGTCATAAGCTCTACTGAGTTTGCTAGAAAACCTACAAATACAACCGTTTCGAAATAAAGATAAAACAGTGCAAGTACAATAACAGACGGTGACTCTGAGGCCTATAAACGCAACACCATGTTTACTTGAGTCTCCACAGCGAGATCCGTACAGCTAGCTAGCGATCGACTGACTTCGAATTACCTGGATCTGCACAAAAATGTGTAGAAGTGTAGTATGAGTACACCACAGCGGTACTCTATAAGTATCAAGACTAACCTCAGTGGAGTAGTGACGAGGGACAGTCAAGACACCTATTGGACTAGATAACCTGAACAAGTATAGGTATAGAACTAACAGAGTATGATATCTCTATAGAGCATAATGACAAAAACAATACGGTGCTTGCAGTAGGAAATACAAGCAACAATTTGCAGCGGGACACCACAAGTAATAACACAGTAGAGTAAGCTGGACACAATTTAAATCCGGTGAAAAACAAATAAAGAGAAGACAAGTAGCAACTTGATAAGAATAACTGTTCCTTACCAGGTTTATTCAGTAATCCACACGAGGTACCAAACCTCAAAACTCTCACAATTCATGGGTCTCAATTCATGAACCCAAATCACTTGGCATCTTGTGCTCTCATTACAACCGATAACTGCACGGACGACTTACGTGCCAATAGAACCAAAATCACAAATAAGACAAGTAAACGGAGTACGTACAAATGATCGGTAGCATCAGTGTTCATCTTCTTAAACCGATAGGGTGATAAAATACGTGTATATTTGTGCAAGTGTTCTATCACAGTCCGGGCCAAGAATAAGAGTAGAGAAAATGAATGGCACATAAACTATTCCCAAAATTTGCACCAAGTAAAACTCACATAGGTTAGGCACGCCACTACACAAATATCAACAACAACAATGCCCCCAGGCCATCACAAGTCATCGCAAATCAATCCCCGACATAGCCCACCTTGTCTCGCCACGTGCGCAATAATAAAGTAAATACCTGCCTTATCTCGCCGCACGTGCATAACAATATTCCCACCTTGTCTCGCCACATGCGCGAACCCACATATATAGCCCGTCTTGTCACGCCTCATGTGCATATATCAATAGTAACAACAGCATGGCAGAAACCTCATGCAAATACCCGAACAAAATCTCCCAACAATATCACGTGCCAAAAACACAACATCACATTAGACTGAATTTCACAACATGTGCCCATATTCCACAATATTTCATCTAAACAGCGTCAATAACACAACTGCGCATAGCCCTCGGCTCAACAAACTGAGTACAATAGCAACAACAACAATAGCACGAGAATACGACAAGTAAACCAACTCAAGAGCTTTGAATCACAAAGAAGCGGTAGGACGAGCTCACAAAGAATAAACACAATGGGAAATACTAGTTTCAATAAGAAAAGCTCAACAAGGGAGAATGATATGTAACAAATGATTCCACAAAGGTACAATCCGACATCAAGGGAGATAACATGAGTCAATAATTCCAAATAAGGATGAGGCCACTAAGATCAAGGATAACTAGCTTTATTTAGGGTTGAGCAATTATGAAAGAGGTATAACAAATTCAATTAAGGATAAGCAACGAAAAAGATAATCATAACCTCAATTAAGGGTAGACAATTATAGAAGAGATAATAATAATTTTAATTAAGAACAAGCAGTTAGGAAAGGATAGCATGGCAATCGAAGAGGCAACAACTTTAGTTAAGGCACACAAGAGTCAAATAGGCAATAAGAGTGGAACATGAAAGCAATTAATTCCAATTAAGACACGTAGAGTTGAAACTAGTAACGGGAAACGTACCAAGAATCATCCATAAGTAATCAAATTAATGAATGTATTCATCCTACATACACTCGCGGGTGACCCCACGTCATCCCAATCCATATAAGCCCGACGATACCCCCTTAACTGAAATTTACCCCTTCCACCAATACCAATAAACCTTAGAACCGAAATTCTCACCATCCGATCATCTCCAAAAGACCCGATTCCTACATCTACACCAGGTATCAGCCTTCACCAGCTGCAGCAACTTTTGCCAACACCCACAAGGCACAACCACATGATGTAACACATCACACACATGCCCTTAACAACAACCCTAGCCACAGTAGCTGCCCATAACCAAACCCAGCACTGGCAATTAGCCTCACATCCGTTAGAACCCTATTTCAGACCTTCACAACACTGACAACAATGCAAATAAAAATGTGACCTCATAACTATTCACCCGAATCAACGAATTACATCTAACACCACCTGGGCACATACCTCGCAAGCTAAAACTCAATAAGCACAATGCCAATATAACTGAATAAGCAAAGAGAAAGACGCGAGAGAACTATCAACCAACCTTGGCAGGCACCACTCCCTATCAGTACCATACAGCAAACTAATTGCACAAGGGAAAATCAAAACATATGAATAATTCGCAAGGATCTCATCCTAATATAACTCCACGGCAGCATGCAGCCTAGTTCAAACACATCAAAACACATGACACCACGAAGGTCTCACCCTCAACTCTGAAACGCAAGTAGAATACACATCGTACCAACCCAACCTTCCACTAATTCGATTCTGCCAGCAAAATCACAACACATACTTAACTCTCACACTGGTAGAGCATCTAAATCACTTGTCGTAGTCCATCATCCAGAAATCACATCAAAACTACCTAATGAGGAACAAAAGATACTCAAGATCTCATAACTCTCAATAATGAATAAAAATAAAATAGTAGACATGGGCTACCACTACAGAATCTCCCAACAGGGGTAAACATATAAGCAGAGTACTAAATCACAAAACTCACTCACATGTGAAGCAAAATAGGAGGACTCATCCCGATAAGCAGAAACAAAATGAAATACGAATGATGATCCTCCATGACAAATCGAAACCATACTTGTACGACATCATCTGGTGCAGCAGCCTCAAGCCTACTGTAGAAAATACATCAACGGGCCGGGCCTCCTCCTCTTAGGAGCCCTCTACTTACCTGACCTGTACCCCAAGCTGGCAGTGCAGGAATATCAGCAGCTGGACACCGAACTCAGAGCCTGAATACCCTATTGTGATACATCTGTCTGGAGCTTGAAAAATCTCTCACCATGTGGCTGGTATCTCTACACTCAAGGAAATCTCTCTATTGACGTGGCTGTGGAAGCTGTACGATATGGGTACCCTGAGACCCATGGGTACCTGGAACACCATGCAAAACCTGAAGTGCAAATTGAACTGGGTATCCACAAAACCTCTACCATGCCATACTCTGCCTCCAAAATAGGAACCAATAGGTCTATCCAGTCTATGAGGCTTTTTTAGCCCCCCCTTCCTCTATCTCCTGACCCCGCATGACTCCTAATCGGCGAGCGATATCTACCACCTGCTGGAATGGAACATCCGACTCCAACTCCCGAGCCATGCTGAACCGAATATCATGACTGAGCCCCCAATAAACCTGCAGACTCACTCTCTAACTGTAGAACCAAAATAGGTGCATGTCTGGATAATTCACCGAATCTAATGGCATACTCTGACACTGACATACTGCCCTGGTGCGGCTGCTCAACTCCACGCACCATGCATCTCGAGAGGTCTTGGGAACAAACTCTCTCAAGAACACCTTTGAAAACTGAACCATGAACATGAAGCTGTGTTGGCTGGACTACTCGACTTTTACGCTCGGCACCACTAATGTGCCGCTCCCTTAATCTGGAACGCAGTAAAAGCAACTCCACTCGTCTCCACAATACCCATAGTGCGGCGAATACAATAGCACTCCCCTAGAAACCCATCTGCATCCGCTGAAGCCAACCCACTGAAAGTAGGAGGGTATTACGTCTTGAACTTCACAAGCCTAAGTTGTTCTTCCTCCTATGTTGCTGCCCTAACCAGGGGTTGAACTGGGACAATAGGCTGTGTCACCATGACACCTCGAACCTGACCAACATGGAATCACTGCTGTGGAGTACGGGCAGCAGGAGTCTGAGCTCCTCCCCCGATCTGTGAAATAACTGGTGCAATCGAAATAAACCCCTCCTGAGCCAATATACCAAACATGCTCCAGAACTGTGCTAAGGTCTCCTAAAGTCCGGGGCCAACAACAGGCGCCTCTGGTTCCCGTCCCCCAACATGAGCTACTGGCGGCTCCTCAAGTGCTGCTCTGACAGGTGTTCTAGCTATAGCTGGTGCTCCTCCTTGGCCCCTGCCTCTGCCTCTGCCCCTAGCGACACCTACTCCGGGGGCAGCATCATCAGTAACTGCACCTCATGTCCTCACTGTCTGTGAGAGAACATAATGATTAAAACTCAAAATTCGGGATCAATAAACTCGCACGATAGGAAATGAAGAAGTGAAAGTGTCCTAATAGTTCTGTAGCCTCTCGAATATAAGTATAGAAGTCTCTATACCGATCCGCAAGGCGCTACTCAACTCGTTTATGACTCATAGCGCCTATGAACTTAGAGCTCAGATACCAACTTGTCACGACCCAATCCTCCCTCTATAGGATGTCGTGAGGGCGCCTAATCTCTAAGACTAAGTAAGTCTAACACTTAATGAATTAATAGAAGAATTGACCAACAATTAATAATTAGGAAATAGAACCTTATTACATAACTTACAATTTTCAAAATCGGTAGTACAAGTCATAACCACTACTGAGTTTGCTAGAAAACCTACAAATACAACCATTTCAAAATAAAGATAAAATAGTGCAAGTACAATAAAAGAAGGTGACTACGAGGCCTATGAACGCAACAATAGGTTTACTTGAGTCTCCACAGCAAGATCCGTACAGTTAGCTATTGATCGTCTGACTCCGAATTACCTGGATCTGCACAAAAATGTGTAGAAGTGTAGTATTAGTACACCACAGCGGTACCCAGTAAGTATCAAGACTAACCTCAGTGGAGTAGTGACGAGGGACAGTCAAGACACCTACTGGACTAGATAACCTGAACAAGTATAGGTATAGAACTAACAGATTATGATATCTATACAAAAACTACGCATAATGACAACAATAGTACGATGCTTGCAGTAGGAAATAGAAGCAAAAATTTGCAGCGGGATACCACAAGTAATAACACAGTAGAGTAAGCTCGACAAAATTTAAATTCGGTGAAAAACAAATAAAGAAAATACAAGTAGCAACTTGATAATAATAATCGCTTTCACACCAGCTTTATACAATAATCCCCACGAGGTACCAAACCTCAAAACTCACATAATTCACGGGTCCCAATTTATGAACCCTAATCTCTTTCCATCTTGTGCCCTCAATACAACTGATAATAGAACGAACGACTCACGTATTAATAGAACCAATATCACATATCAGACAAGTAGACGGAGTACGTACAAATGATCGGTAGCGTTAGTGTTCATCTTCTAAAACTGATAGGATGATAAAGTACGTGTATGCTTGTGCAAGTGTTCTATCACAGTTCGGGCCAACGAATAAGAGTAGAGAAAATGAATGGCACATAAGGAACGATTCCCACAATTTGCACCAAGTAAAACTCACACAAGTTAGGCACGCCACTACACAATATGAACAACAACAATGCCCCCAGGCCATCACAAGTCATCGCAAATCAATCCCCGACATAGCCCACCTTGTCTCGCCGCGTGCGCAATAATAAAGTAAAGGCCCGCCTTGTCTCGCTGCACGCGCATAATATTATTCCTATGTTGTCTCGCCACATGCGTAAACCCATATATATATCCCGCCTTGTCATGCCGCATGTGCATATATCAATAGTAACAACAGCACGGCAAAAACTTCATGCAAACACCCGAATAAAACCTACAAGGGTTCGCGATTTTGCTTTATTCTAAACATTTTGAGCTCGGGTTTTGGCAATTCTTGAGAGGATTTTCGAAGGGATTCCTGAGCTAAGTCCCTAGTACTCATTTTAAATCAATAATCTTGCTTCCCCGTTGATTTTTCCACTTAGTTGGTGTGTATTTAAGGTGTAAATTGAGGGTTTGAGTCTAGGGATTTAGAGAGCTTGATTTGGGGATTTAGGGGACGAGTTGGTGTCAAATTTTGATAAATTTGCTATGGTTGGACTCTTGGTTGAATGGGCTTTATGGTTTTGTGGCTTTTATTGAATTTCAAGACATGGGCTCAGGGGCCGGCTTTTGTGTCATTTCCTGTCTGGGTTGATTTCTATTCCCCGGTTCGAGACCATAAACCCAAGGAACTTCCCAGAGCCCACTCCGAACGCGCATTTCTCCGGATTCAATTTCATGTTGTATTTCTTTAGAACATCAAACGTTTCCTGCAAATGACTTAAATGGTCCTCTGCTCGCAGGGACTTAAAATAAAATCAACTAGGGAATGGAGACCCTATGTTGGAACAGAGACTAGGTGGTGGAGATCCTATGTCTAAAAAAATAATAATGAACTAGGGAGTGGAGACCCTATATTGCAAAAGAGCAACTAGGGAGTGGAGACCCTATGTCTAAAATAAAATCAACTAGGGAGTGGAGACCCTATGTTGGAAAAGCGACTAGGGAGTGGAGACCTTATGTCTAAAATAAAATCAACTAGGGAATTGAGACTCTATGTTGGAAAAGAGACTAGGGAGTGGGGACGCTATGTCTAAAATAAAATCAACTAGACAGTGGAGACCTAATGTTGGAAAAGCAACTAGGGAGT
>MCJB01048339.1:0-48359 GCA_002018475.1 Nicotiana obtusifolia | reverse complement strand
TCTTGTCATAAGCGAAGATGCCAACAATGACGTATTATTGACACTTGATGTAGCTTCTTCTTGTTTATTGTCTCCCATTTTTGACACAAAATATTATTTAATAGCTGACGACACAAATCAAGATTATTTCCTTTCTGGTGTGGAAGATCAAACTAAGTTGCAACCACAGAGCATACTCAGACAGAACCTTGACTCAGTTACCAAGATAAATCTTTTCTGATGTGGAAGATCAGACTATGCTGCAACCACAGAGCATACTTAGACAGTACCTTGGCTCTGATACCAATTGTTGCGGAAGCCAAATGTATATAGTGTGAATAAGTCACAACTACTATACTAAAATTATGACAGCCACCAAATAATAAATAGACAATAAAGCAACAATAAAAGGAACACCAGAATTTACGAGGTTCGGCCAATTTTGCCTACTTCCTCGGACACAACCAATATTTTATTCCACTCCAAAAATACAAGTGAAATAATACTAAAGAGAGAAGATACAAATGCCTTAAGAAGATATAAAGGCAAATGAGAGGTGTGTTTAAATCCTAAACATTAGGCCTCCTTTTATAGAGAAAATTCCAACCAAATTTTCTCTACCCACCGATGTGGGACTTTTGCCAAACTAACATCTAGACCCATTTGCCCTCTAATATTCTCCACAGTTCTTGGATCTGGATTGTTTCCTCTTGGATCCAGGTAAAATAATTCAATTTTGCAGTTTAAATTCGATTTTTTGTTCTGCAATTTGTGTAATAATTCTGTATTTGCGAAGCTAAACTTTCAGTCTTTGGACCCTAAAAGAATCAGTATTCGCTCTGCTCCGCTGGGGCAAATATGGTCTTCTTTATTTCTCTCTTATTATCTTGCTGGTGCTTACAAACAGACGAAATCACCGCTGGCAATCTTGGCATCAGTTACGTAAGATTGAAACTCAATGAGACAACTTTATTTAATGGAAAACTTGAAGAATAAAGCTAGCTAGAATAGAATTGAAATAAATAAAACAAATTCTCTTTCTGCACATCTCCCTTTTTTGTGCAGTTTTAAATTGCAGAGGTTCATTAGAGATTAAGATCTCAAAATAAAATATGATGAACGGAAATAAAACCAAAAATATTATTATTCTTTAACTATGTGTCTTGACTTTTTCAACTTGTTTTTCTAGAGTAAAATAGGACAATATTCTGACATTGCAAAGTTTCGCTCTTTCCGCTTAAAGAAAGATTTTTTAAGAAAAAGATAATGAATTTGGCAGATGGGTAAGCAGAATCTTGAAAATTCAAGTGACTTATTGTTAAAGATTCTTCTCTTTTGTTGTAATTCTAAACTTTAAAGTGAAATCTTACTAGCATCATATCGTTGTCCTTATTTCTATTCCTACAGTTGCAAGGTAATGCTTGGTTAAAAAAGCTATTTCTTTTAATCTACGATGTTATGTCTATTATGTCGATTTTGATTGAAGCTTTCAAATCAATTAAAAGCCACAACGGAATAATTAATCTATCTTGAGCATACTTAGTCATAACTACAGAAGGTGCAGAGGCAATGGTTTCATGTTACCGGTACATCAGTTTGTTCTACTTCCAGGAAATTCATGCTTCCTAAGTTCTTCATGTAACATTGAACTCTAGAGTTCTTTTGATTTATCACATTTATGCTTGAGAAATAGAAAGGATAAAATCTACGAGTATCGATAGTTTGACGTACTTAAAGAGTAATGATCATAGTATTAAACAAATTCTTTATTACTTACTTAGCCTAATCTGTATTTGATTTTGACGAACGAAACAGAAGTACTATAACATTCTGTATTAGATTTTGATGCGCCAAACAGAAGTACTATAACTTTACCTATGATTTAGCAAAAGAGTGCTTTTGTCTTAGTTAGTAGTAGTAAAACTTAATGCGCCTGTTAGAAATGGCATCTCTAGCAAACATATACACCACGACAGGAAGGTGTAAAGGTACAGAGGTCAACAGTAGTGCTGAGCTGCAAGAAAAATTGTGCTCCCACGCATGTTTTTTTTGTTTATCTTTTATGTTCTTGTTATTAATTAGAACGGACCATATTTTTTCCCATTAGATATGCTGCATAAAAATTGATATGCTTGTCCATTTATTAACCTTTAGCAATTTTCTGGCTGTTTCATTTATTTGCTCCGTTGTTCTTGTCTCTTCAGTTGTAGAATTTGCTTAACTCTGCTTCTACTCAAAATTTTCTGTTTATCACCACCGCAATGCGTGTTGATGTTCATTGTTTGGTAGTGCATACATTTTATTTATAAGTTTTGGTTTGATTGTGACAATCCGATAGGTTATTTTGTATAATTGGGCCCCGTTATCTCTTTTTATGCTTCACACATGTGTGTTTATGGTTTTATGACTTGCAGGTTCAGTTAGTTTCGTCTTGGAAAACTTTCGGATTGATTTGGACCCTTGATTCTTGAATAAGAAGTTTAAATTAGTATATGTTGACCAAACTTTGACTTTTGTCAAAACGATCTCGAAACTGTATTTGTATGGCTGCAATAGCTTTGTATCGTGATTTCGGACTTGGGCGTATGCCCCGGAAATAATTTTGAAAGTCCATAAGTTGATTTATGTTGATTTGCCGAAATTTTGCTATTTGAAGTTGAAAAGTTTGACTGTAGGTTGGCTTTTAGCTATCGAGCGCGGAATTTGAATTTGGGACTTGGAATAGGTCTGTTATGATATTTAGAACTTGTCTGCAAAATGTGGTGTTGTTTGGAGTTGGTTTGATAGGATTCGGATGTTTAGTTGTAATTCTAGAAGTTCTTGAAAATTTCTTTGAAATCCATGCGTTTTAAAGTCCAATTCGTAGTTTTAGATGTTATTTTTGTGTTTTGATCGCGCGAGCGAGTTCGTATGATGTTTTTAGACTTGTTTGGATGTTTGGTTTGGAGCCCCGAGGCTCGGATGAGTTTCAGACATGTTTCTGAAGGTTTTTGGACTGAAAATGAAAGTCTGGTGTCCGGTGTCTGCTGCCCTCTAATGTCGCAATTGTGAACACCAGGGTCGCATTTGCGACCATAGCATGGAACTTCAGGTATCGGAAACGCGATGCATTAGTCGCATTTGAGAAGAATTTTTGGGTTGGGCTATGATTGCATTTGTGATTGTTTTTGTCGCAATTACGAGGGTAGCACGGTTTGCATTTGTGAAGAGCTTCCCAGGCCTTCAGTGCCGCTATAACGACCCAACCAGTCGTTTGAGAATTAGCGTTTCGTTTGGTAGTTTAAGGTCTCGAGTAGCTTTGTATTGTGTATTATAACTTGCGTGTGTGGCCGGATTCGATTTTGGATTACTCGAGGTTGATTTGGAAGAATGATTCTTATTTTAGAAGCTTAAGTGGCAAGAGTTGATCGGAATTTGACTTTTGTGTAGATGAGTCCGGAATGGTGTTTTGATGATTTCAATAGCTTTGTATGGTGAGTTTGGACTTAGGCGTATGCGGGATTTGAATTTGGAGGTTCGTAGGTTGATTTGTTGCATTTTGGCGAAAGTTGGAAAGTTGAAGGTTTGGAAAGTTGAGAGGTTTGACTCAGAGTTGATTTGTTGATTTCGGATTGCAATTCTAGGAGTTGGAATAGTTCCGTTGTGTCATTTGGGACTTGCATGCAAAATTTAACGTCATTCCGGATTGATTTGATATGATTCGGCACGAGTTGTAGAATTTGAAAGTTCATAGTTCATTAAGATTGAATTGAGGTGCGATTCGTGGTTTTGATTTTATGTTTCGGATTTGAGGCCTCGAGTAGGTCCGTGTTATATTATAGACTTGTTGGTATGAGTTGACGGGGTTCTGAGGGGCTTGGGTGTGTTTTGGATCATTGGTTGAGAGACTAGTTAAGTTACGAAATTTGGAGTTTGACCATGGTCAATATCGGGTTAAAACGACCCCTTTTCAGTGTTTTGAGAGCGCGAGCAGGTCCATAGCATATTGTTTTATTGAAATGAATATATGGTTTGTGATCAGAAGGTTCCGCATGAGTTTCGGGGTGGTTTTATATCATTTCGATGAAATTTGGGATTGCTGGTGCTGGTACTTCGCAATTGCGAACTTTTTGTTGCATTGCGAACTATTGCAATTGCAAACTTTTGGTCTCAATTGCGAACTTTTGGTCGTAAATGCGAACATCCGCAATTGCAACTTTTGGTCGCAAATGTGACATCTGCAGCTGGTTTAAGAGTTGAAATTTCGGGATTTTAGCTCATTCTTTCATATTTTAAACTCTAGACTTGGTAGGAGGCGATTTGAAGAGGGGATTTTCATCTACAATCATTGGGTTAGTGATTTTGATCAATTTTTAACTATTTTACATGATTATAATGAGATTTAACATCAAAATTATGAGAATCAAAGGGGAACTTTGAGAAACTTTGTCTATGTTTTGAAAAAATAAAAAATTAGAATTGAGAGTCGAATTGGACTCGGATTTTGAAACAAAACACACATATAAAGTCGTGATGTTATGATTAGTCGGAATCTACCCTTGGACCCGGGTTTTGACTGGGCAAGCCCGGGGTTGACTTTTGTTGACGTTTGAGAAATTGTGTAAAGATTATATATAGATTTATTTATCAGAATTGATTTCTCTTGCATTATTTGATGTTATTAAGTTGATTTTGGTTAGATTTGAGCCCAGTGAAGGGGAATTGTAAAGGAAAAGCTATTTTAGAGTATTGATTGAGGGCTTTTGAGGTAAGTATCTTGCCTAACATTGTGGTGGGGGAACTACCCCATAGGAATTTTTTTGTTGCACTAGTTGAACTATGTGAAAGACGTGTACACGAGGTGATGAGTGTGTACACACCTTATATGTGGAAATTTAACCGTTTTAGACTCTTAGCTTTCTTATGCACATTAAAATAAAGTTGCCTTATCATGTTATATTCTCCGTTGCTAAATTTATCCTTACATGCTTTATTTGAAGTTGATTGGTTCATTTTCTACCCTTTGTTGCCAAATATATTATTCTATGCTTTAATTGGAGTTATTGCCTCTTTTATTACATGTTATCTCTTCCATTGTGATTTATCCTTACTTGAAATCGTTGTTACATGTTGCCTCTCTTATTGTTGAGTTATTCTTATTTGATATCATTGTTACACATTATCTCTCTTATTGTTGAGTTATTCTTATTTGAAATAATTGTTACATGTTATCTCTCCTATTGTTGAGTTATTCTTATTTGATATCGTCGATATACATTATCTCTCCTATTGTTGAGCTACTCTTATTTGAAGCCATTATTGCTTATTATGTCTTTCATTGTGAGCTCGTTCTTCTTTTTCATTTTGCTTTTGTAATTCTTTTGTTGATTTACTTGTCGTACTCCCGTGTTATTGTTGTTGTTGTTGTTTTACTCAGTGTTGTTGAGCCGATGACTATGTATGGGTGTGGTATTGAAATTATTTTTAAAGAAATGTGGTGCATATGGGCACATATAGTGCAAGTTGTTATATTGTTTTATGTTTTTGGCACACGTGGTATTGTTGAGAGTATTGTCGGGGTGTTCGCATGTGAGTTGTCCGTGCTATTATTATTATTATTATTATTATTATTATTATTATTATTATTATTATTATTATTATTATTATTATTATTATTATTATTACTATTGTTATTATTATTATTATTTGCACATGCGGCATGACAAGGCGGGTTATATATGTGGGTTTGCGCTTGTGGGACTATTATTATGCGAGTGTGGCGAGACAAGGTGGGACTATTATTATGCGAGTGTGGCGAGACAAGGTGGACATTTACTTTATTATTGTGCACACGGCGAGAGAAGGGAGGCTATGTCAGGGATGATTTGTGATGATCTGGAAACATTGCTATTGATGATATTTGTGTAGTGGTGTGCCTACCTTGTGTGAGTCATGCATATTACGGTTTTGTTGTGTTGTTTCCTATATGCCATTCATTGTCTCTGATCTTACTTGTTGACTCGAGCTGTGATAGAATACTTGCACAAGCATTCATCGTAATTAGTCACTCATATCAGTCTAAGAAGATGAACCATGATGTTTATTGATCATTTACATGCATTCTTATATACCCGCCTTCTGTGCGTGAGGTGTACCATTGGAACGTGAGTTGTCCGTGCAAATATGAGGTATTAATGGTATTGGCACGTGAGTTGTTCATGCGGATGTGATTTGTAACGTGGACACAAGATGCCAAGTGATTAGGATTCGTGATTTGAGACCCGTGATTGTGATTATGAGGCGTGGTACCTCGGGGAAATTCTTGTATAAACCTTGTGTGAGAGTGGTTGTTCTATTGGGTTGTTGCATGTTTTTCCTTACTTGGTTTCACGGAACTTTAACTGTATTCTGCTTACTTACGGCGTCATTACCTGTTAATCCTGGTTGCTAATTGTTGCTTCTAGTTTTCTATTACAAGTTTTGTTTCGTTATTCTTACCATTCTTATCTTTATATTGATATTTTTCCTTGTTAGTTTCATATTCATACTTGTACATGTTATTATGTCTATGTAATGACCCGACCAGACGTTTTGAGCATTAGCGTTTCATTCGGTGGTTTGGGACTTTGAGTAGCTTCATATTATGTATTATGACTTGCGTGTATGGTTGGTTTCGATTTTCGAGCGGTTCGGGATTGATTTAGAGGAATGATTCTCGTTTTAAAAGCTTTTAGTTAGAAGAGTTAACCAATGTTTGAATTTAGGGTAAACAGACTCAGAATTGGGTTTTAATTATTCGAATAAGTTTTGATGATAATTTTGGACATGTCCACAAAGTTTGATTAAATTTCGATGAGTTATGGATAAGTTTGGGTTGTATGGTGATTGTTTTCGGTTTCGACGTTGATTTGAGCATAAAGGTTACCATACTAAGAAAACGGCCTTTGGTTCGTGTTTTGACTAAACCGTTATATCTGTATCATAATTTTGGAATCATAGCAACTAGAATCATCAAGTTTCGACATCGTATGAGGAATTTATGGTCTTTTTACTATGAATTGGGCTGCCAGATTTTTCAGATTAATAACGAAATTGCCACTGAATTTATATTGATAAATTTGAACTATGTCCAAATATTGAAACCAACATATCTCCTTAATTATAAAGTCAAATAGAGTGATTCAAAAGCCAAACTTGATTGGAATTTCACGGGAAATCCATTAGAGGCATCAAAAGCGAGTTTCGAGATAATTTGGCATAAGAAACAAGGCAAAACAACTTGGTAGAAGCATATAATATCGAGGGTTTATTCATTTGTTCATATTTTGAGTTGGGGAGCTCGGATTTGAGCGATTTTGGAGGCGATTCTCACCACATGGATTGGGGTAAGTGTCCTATACTCCGTTTTGGTTATATTTCACGAATTCATCTTCATTTTTGGCATTTGATTGATGATTTCTATGTGAAATTTGGGGGGTATTGTCTAATATTTTATAAAGTGAATTTTTGAGTTTTGAACATCGATTTAGCGTCGGATTTGAGTGAAACTAGTATAGTTGGACTCGTAATTGAATGAGTTGTCAGATTTTGTGAGTCATCGGATTCCGAGGTGTGGGCCCAGGTTTACTTTTTTGGTTGACTTTAGGCGTTTGATTAAAGATTCGACCTTTATCGATTGAGTTTGTTTTCTTTGGCTTTATTTGTTATTCTTGACTTGCTTTTGTCTAGTTTTGAGTCGTTCAGAGGTCGGTACGCGTGGGGTGGCATTTCTAGAGTAATGTTTGGCTTGCTTGGTATTGGATTCGGCTTGTTCGAGGTAAGTAACACTTCTAAACTTGGTGCTGAGGGTATGTATCCCTAAACATATGTGTTATATGTTTGGTGTTGAGGTGATGCACATGTTAGGTGATGAGCGTGTGGGCGTGCTTAATGTGAATTATGACTTGGTTGATTCTGTGATACTGTGTAGTTACCTAATCTTGTTTCTATCCATGAAGTTTCTACGTGCTAGAGTAATTGAGGTGTGATCCATGTTAGAAATAATGTTTAGGCTATATACTTATTCTGTTGGGGCCCACTGAGGTCATTTTTGTTGTTGAGTTATTTGCTTAAATTGCAATTACTTACTCAGTCATATTCATTCATTTGCATGTCATATTTCAGTCTCTGTTATCATTATTGTCATATCATGTTAGCATCGTTTGGGCTAATTGGCATGAGAGTGAGCCCGAGAGATTGGAGAGATGGATGACTAAGCTGAGGCTGAGGGACTAATTCGTGAGTGATATTGATGAGATCGGGCTGCACGCCGCAACAAGTTCTATTGATTCATGATGGGATGGGGCTGCATGCCGCAGCGGGTTTTATTGATTTATGTTGGGATCGGGTTGCACATCGCAGCAGGTATTATTGATCTATGATGGAATCTGGCTACGCACCGCAATAATTTCTTATTAGCGCTTGGGCAGGATCCGTCCCTCCGGAGTCTGGCATACCAACAGTGAGCGCAGGTACTGTTGAGTGCTGAGTGTGAGTGCCGAGTGATTGAGAGTGTTGAGTGATTGGGAGGTGTTGAGTGATAGAGCGTGCTGAGTGAGGTTGACTACTCCGCGAGCATGAGCACATGAGTTTAACACTGTGGTGCATTATATTTGACATGCATACTTAGCATGTAGGCATAAAGATGCATTTTCTTATGTTGTACGGTATTGCAACATTCATGACATCACATGCACATTGACATGCAGGCATAGAGATGTACTTTTCTCATGCTATCTGATAATGAAACATCTTATCTATTGTTGAAAGTTTTTGAGAAAAAAATCCCAGTTTTTTAATATACTCATATTTTGGTGATTTCGGTGAAAGATTTAGATTTTACTGTTATACCTGAAAAGCATGCGTATTTTCCGTAACTATGAACGAGCTGAGCATCATATCTTTGAGTTATTACTTGTCCTATTTTAATTATATTGTTACGAGTTGTTCTTGGCTATTGATGTTGGACTTTGACCGTTGTCCAAACTCGTCACTACTTTCAACCTAAGGTTAATGTAACGACGCGACCGGTCGTTTTGAGTATTATAGCCCCGTTCCCCCATTTATTGCTTTATTTGTGCTCACATTTTATTATGTGACTTGCCTGGGTAGTCAGTTTGGTTCTGGGGATGTTTCGGAATGAACTGGGACACTTAGTCCCATTGTTTAACGCCTAAGTTGAAAGAGTTGATCGAATGTCGATTATTGAGTAAATGGCCCCGGAATGGAGTTTTAATGGCCCCGATAGCTCCGTATGGTGATTTTGGACTTAGGAGTGTGTCCGGATATAGATTTGGAGGTTCGTAGATGATTTTGGCTTGAATTGGCGAAAGTTGAAAAAATAAAGTTTGGAGAGTTGAGAAGTTTGACCGAGAGTTGACTTTGTGGTTACCGGACTCGGATTTTGGTTTCGGAAGTTGGAATAGGTCCGCTGTTTCATTCATGACTTGTGTGCAAAATTTGAGGTCATTCAGAGTTAATTTGATAGTTTTCGGCATTGAATATAGAAGTTGGGAATTTATTAGTTTTATTAGGCTTGAATTGGGGTGCGGTTCCTGTTTTTGATGTTGTTTGATGTGATTTGAGGCATTGACTAAGTGTGTATCGTGTTTAAGGACTTGTTGGTATGTTCGATTGAGGTCTCGGGGGCCTCTGGTGGATTTCAGATGGTTATCAGATTGGAATTTGGACTTAGGAAGTTGCTGAAGCTGGGGGCTTTCTAGTGTGACCGCACCTGCGAGGGGATTCGTCTTAGGTGCGAGCTCGCAGAAGTGAGCCAGGGGTTGCAGGTGCGGGCCTGAAGGAGTTGGGCAATGGTCGCAGGTGCGAGGGACCTTTCGCATCTGCGAGCCCGTAGATGCGGAGATGGGTAGGCGTGGCTGGCTTCGTAGAAGCGCTTCCGCAGATGCGGGTGTTGGAGCGCAGGTGCGGATTGTGAGGGCTTAAGTGAATTCTGCAGGTGTGGAGTTTTCACCATAAAAGCGGTTCTGCAGATGCAGATTTTTGACCCGCAGAAGCAAAAGGCCTGGGCATTCTATATGGTCGAAGAGTTTCGAGATTTTATTCATTTTGGACGTTGGGAGCTCGGATGTAGGCGATATTTTGAAGGGGATTTCACTAGATTTTAAGAGGTAAGTCACTTTTGATCATTTTTATTCATTAATATTGAATACTCATGGAATTTCCTACTTAGTTTATGTGATTTTAAGGTGGAATTTTGGGAACTTTGGACTAGGGATTGGATAGAAAAATTTGGGAATTT
The DNA here is from genome assembly GCA_002018475.1 of Nicotiana obtusifolia. Lineage (NCBI taxonomy): Eukaryota > Viridiplantae > Streptophyta > Magnoliopsida > Solanales > Solanaceae > Nicotiana > Nicotiana obtusifolia. The sequence goes on along the minus strand of MCJB01048339.1, from coordinate 38,101 downwards.
GAGTGACGATTTGGGGTAAATTTTATATGGTTGGACTCATGGTTGAATGGTGCTCGGATTTTGTAACTTTTGTTGGATTCAGATACATGGGCCTAGGGTTGACTTTTGACTTTTGCTTAAGAACTTAGCTTTATCATATGGAATTGATTCCTATAGCTTGTGTTGATTGTATCGAGCTGTTTATGGCTAGATTCGAGGCGTTCGGAGACCGATTCGCGAGGCAAAGGCTTATTGGAGTAGAGATTACACGGTGTGTGGTAAGTAACACTTCTAAACTTGGTTTGAGGGTATGAATCCCTGAATTACGTGTTATGTGATTGGTGTTAAGGTGACACACATGCTAGGTGACCGGCGTGTGGGCATGCACCGTGGTAATTGTGACCCGGTCGATTCCGCGGTACTATGTAATCATCAAACCTTGTTGTTATTCATGTGATTCCTATGTGTTAGAGTAATTGAGCTGCAATCCATGTTAGAAATCATGTTAGGCTTTATGCTTATCTGGTTGAGACCCATTGGGGTCATTTCTGCTGTTGAATTATTTGCTTAGATGGCAATTTTGTACTCAGTCACATCAATCATTTGCATATCATATCTCAGTCTCTGTTGCTATTTATGGCTGTATCATATATCATTGTTTGAGCTGACTGGCATGAGATTTGTGAGCCCGAGAGACTAGAGAGATTAATGACTGAGTTGGGGCCTAAGAGCTGTGTTGTGAGTGAAATTTGTGAATCGGGCTACACGCCGCAGCAAGCCTTATGGCTTTATATATATTATTATTATATGGATCGCGCTGCACGGCGTAGCAGGCCTTTTAGGCTTTATTATTATGGGATCGGGCTACATGCCGTAGCAGGCCAGAGTGGCTTTATATTAGCGCTTGGGCAGGATCCGCTCCTTCGAAGTTTGACATACCAGCAGTGAGCGCAGGTACCGTGCAGTGCTGAGTGACTAAGTGTGATGAGCGGGAAATGAGACAGTCAGATTGAGTACTCTGAGAGTGTGAGTATGTGAGGATTTCATTGTGTTGCATCACATGTGACATGCACATTAACATGTAGATCTAGAGATGTAATATTCCTCATATCAGCCATAGTTGGCGTATTTTATCTATATTGAGCTTAACTGTTAAACTTGAAAGCATGTCTACATTCCTGTATTATGTACCAACAAATTATGAGTTTCTCTTAGATATTATTGTCATATTTCCTGTTGTATCTATATTGTTTAAAATTCATACTTGGACTGTATTGGTCGAGCTCGTCACTGCTTTCATCTCAAGGTTAGTCTTGTTATTTATTGAGTACATTGGGTCGGTTGTACTCATACTATACTTTGCACTTCGTGTGCAAATCCAGGTACTTCTAAGCACAGCGGTTGCTAGCTTTTGAGCTTTATCTATCAGAGAATTTTGAGGTAGCTGCCTTGGAGTCTGCAGACCTTGATTCTCCTACTTTTCAGTTATTTGTACTGTTTTATCTTTCTAGGCAATGTTTAACAGTCAGACTATGTTGTCAGTTAGATGCTCATATACTCAGTGACACCCAGATTTTGGGGAATTTTTTATTGAGTCGCGGTATTTTCTTATCAGCTATTTATGAGATTTTACTCCTAAGCTTATTTTATTATGTTTTCAAATTTAAAAGTGTGTGGTTTATTGTGATTGTCAACTTGCCTAGTAGTGTGATAGGTGCCACCACGGCATGTGAGATTTGGGTCGTGACAGTTAGGTTTGTTACTTATTGAGTACATGAGGTCGGTTGTACTCATACTACACTATGCACCTTGCGTGCATATGTTGGAGCTGATGTTGCTGCATGTGGCGGGAGCTGGCCTTGAAGACATACCTGCATTCTGGTTACAACTGCCTCTTGTTCTTGGTAGCTTTAGATTTATAAATCTGTTTATGTACATTTCGAACAGATGACGTATTTATTTCATACCAGCTTTGCAAACTCTACGTCTTAGAAGCTCATGATTTGTACTACCAATCCTTGGGATTTTTGTATAAAAGTTCAGTTATTTCATCACTTATTTTCCTAGTAAATCTCATTTGAATTGAATTATTGCTAATTGGCTTATCTTGCGGGTTGGGTTAGGTGCTTTCACGACTAGTAGGATTTTGGGTCATGACAGTCGAATAGGTCTCTTAACCGTTCCTCGTCACTACTCCACTGAGGTTAGTGTTGATACTTACTAGGTACTGCTGTGGTGTACTCATGTCACACTTTATGCACATTTTTTGTGCAAATCCAGGTATTTTGGAGCGCGCTGGTCATTAGTTTGCTGATTGTGAGTTGCGGCAGAGACTTCAAGGTATACATGTCGTCGCATTCGGAGGCCTCGGAGCCACCTTCTAAAATTTTACTTTGTACTTTTTACTTCTATTCTGGAATAGTTGTACCTAGAGATTTTCTAGCGAACTGAGTAGTGCTTATGACTTGTACTACCGGTTTTGAGATATTGTATCATGTTGGGATTGTTGGCCTTATATAGAAATATATGGTTTATGTTTAATAGTTGTTTTGGGTAAATTCTGCCATCTAATTTAGTAAGTACTAGGCTTAGTAGAGACTAGGTACCATCACAACATCCTTCGGAGGGAAATTAGGGTCATGAAAGCTGCAATTATGAGGTTCTAGTTTTAATTGCGATAACTGCAGCTAAACATAAGGGCTGAAAGTCGGGATTTTATCTCTCATTCTCTCATTTTTGAACCCTAGACTCGGCAGGAGGCAAATTGGAGAGGGAGTTTTCATATACAAACCTTGGGCAAGTAATTCTAGTCCATTTCTAATCATATTCCATCAACATATATTAGATTTTAACATCAAAATTATGTGAATCAAGGTGAAAATTTGTGAAACTTTGTCATTTTTTTGAAAAAATAAAAAATTGAGTTTTAAGAATAGATTTGAACTCGGATTTTGAAACTAATCACATATATGAACTCGCGGGGTCGGGTAGACGTAATCTACCATTGGACCTGAGTTTTGATCGGGTGGACCCCGAGTTGACTTTTGTTAACTTTTGGGAAAAAGTGTAAAGATCTTAGCTTTATCTATTGCAATTGAATTCCTTAGCATTGTTTGATGATAATAAGTTGATTTTGATTAGATTTGAGCCGTGTGGAGGCGTATTTTAAGGGGAAAGCTATTTTCGAGTGTTGAATTAGCCTAATTGAGGTAAGTGTCTTGCCTGACTTCATGTGGAGGAACTACCACTTAGGATTGGTATTGTTTGAATCAATTATGTTAAGTGAAATCCTTGTACACAAGGTGACAAGTGGGTACACAGATTGTATATGGTATTTGACCAGTTTAGGCCACTTAGACTATTTTCATGCTTTAATTGAATACCATATCATGTTCTAATTCTCTTAATCGATCTATTCTTACTTGTTTTAGTCTACCCTTACATGCCTTAAATGATTTCGTTAATACTTGTTCTATCTCCTAATTGATAATTTGCTCTCATGCTTTAGTTGAACTTGTTGCCTCTTTTATTGTCAGGTGCTATCTCTTCGTTGTTGATTATCATTATTTGAAGTCATTATACATGTTATCTCTTTCATTGTTGATTATCATTAATTGAAGTCATTATTCATGTTACCACTGTCATTGTTGATTACCATTACTTGAATTTATTGTTCGTGCTATCTCTTTCATTATTGACTCTAATTATTTGAAATCATTACTACATGTTATCTCTTTCATTACGAGTTATTCTTATTTAACATCATGGTTATGAATTGTCTCTTATTGTTGAGCTATTGGTGTTGAATAGTGAAAGGCATTATCACGCTGAGGCGAAATAGTTATTGTTGAAACATCTTCCTTTTGAGCATTTTTCATTCATTTTATTTGTTGATATTCGTGTACCCGTTGTAGTGGAGCCGTGGGCTATTGTTGTGGAAATATTGATATTGTGAATTGTTGGCAAATTTCTATAAATAGGCTCTTGTGGCGCGAGTTGTTATTGTAATTTGATATTGATGCGCATGCGGTGATATAAGGCTTGGGGTTGATGTGCATGCGGCGATATAAGGTAGGACTCATGTGCGTGTTTCTTGTAGGGGAATTACGTGAAGCCACACGACGTCATAAGGTGGGGTAAAGTGTATGTAGCTATTTCGGGAAACCCGTTTTTCAAAACCTAATTCAAATGTACGGCTCACGCGGTGGTATAAGAAAAGATTGTGATTGAAATTGAGAAAATATTCCTGTGGCATGTCCAAAACCAGTTGTTTCTTATTTTCTTCTACTAATGGTTACAAATGTGGAAAGGTGGATGGGGGTTTGAACTCTTCTTCCGTTGCTTCACAGTCAATCAAAACCTTATTTTAAATCATCTCAATTGAATCATAGTCCTCTTGCAGAGTGGAAAGCTCTCTTTGTAGATGCTCATTCTCTTAGGTAAACTCATTCTATTCTCCATATATTCACTATCACAATGCAATGAGCTTTCTGAAAGTATGTTTACCATTTGACTCACTTGCTTTGTTAGGTTCTTAATAGATTGAGCAATTTGTATAAGTCCTTCTTGATTTTGTGTAAATCTTTCTTCAACACTATTCATGAACTTATACATAAGCTCTTCTAAACTACCATTCTCCTCTTGAGGTGGTTGTCTCACTTTGCTTTCATTCAGTCATAATAAGGGTATTCATCCCAACCAGAGTTAGAATTGTGCCCATATGAATCGTCATACCTGTACGAACTAGAAACAGAGTGAGATTGCTCAAAATACGAATCATAGGAAGAATACATACCTTCTTGACAGTCAACCGTAGATGATTTTCACCACATTTAAAACACATAGCAGACTGCTGATAATGTTCGGTTGCTAAGTCTATAATTGTTTTCTTAGACTGGTTGTACTCCATCTTTACAATATTTAGAGTTCAAAATCTACAGTATCTTCTCCAAATCGTTAGGTACTACAAAAAAAATCTTGAAAATAAGTTAATTAATAAAGAAAATAAAATAAAAAAAGGAAAAGAAAAGAAAAGAAAAGAAAAGAAAAAAAAACTAAAACATAATTCCTGAATTAGAATCAAAAACTAATTTGAACACTATTGATTGTCAATCCCCGGTAATGGCGCTAAAATTTGACGAGCGCAAAACACACACTTAAATATGCTCACTAGTCGAATATAGTATAATATAATATAGTATCCATAGGGATTAGAGTTAAACAATATTATCGCAGTTTGTAGCTAGATTGTTATCCAAGATGATCAACAATTTAAGTTTATGTGATTAATAACTAAAATTAACTAAGAAGCTAAAGTTATTGACTAATGACAATCGCAAACAAAGGTAAGCAAGGAATTTATCAATGGGAGAAAATAGGGGTTGATTGGATAGGTGCAAGATAATTATATGGGATCTAACTCTAGATAATTCACTTCTAATATTTAAGTGAGTCTCTCTAATTCACTCAATTATTAGTTCAACCGTTTAGTAGAAACTCCTCTCTCGTTTAAGTCTCAACCCCACAAGATGAACGAATTTAAGCACGTGAAGATATGCAAGAATGCATAGTGGATTAGTCTTTAGGAGAACCTCTCTCGATTATCCTCCTACCTAGGTTTAATCAACAATTCAACTAGCCTATTTCGATTACTAAGAAGAATTATTGAACTCGGCCAACAAGATAATGCAAAAATATCACAAGTTATGCCTCTCTCGTTTACATGAAAAAGTTAATATAGATGCAACAGTTAAATCATCCAAAAATACTTCAATATATAAAACTAGAGTTATAATCCACAAACAACCATCAATATACCAAATCCATCAAACCCTAAAGGGAACTACTCCATAGATATGGAGCAATTCATCACAAATATGTTTAAAGTAGAAAAAAACATAAAACAATTCAAACTCGGGTCTTGAAATTGATTGATGAACTCCTTGTGCTTTTGCTTCTCCATCTCCTCCTTAGCCTCCTTAGGTCTAATATGCGTCAAAAGTCCCAAAAACAACGTTTATCCATGTATTTATACCAAGAAGGGTCGGGCCCAAACGAAATCACCTTTTCTTACGGGAAATAGGACAATTACTCTGTAAATTTTGTACAGGCGTGCCGCATGGGGCGACGTGCCATACGGGGCATTAGTGGGGAAATTCAGAGAGTTGAAATCTATTAGACAGCAGGAAAATGGGCAACCGCAGCGTGCCATGCGCTGCCCCACGCGCCGCACTAATGCCTTTTTCTCAAAGTAGGATTTTGCTTGCGTTTTGACGTTCAGAATTGGTCCTCGACCCCCGAACACAATCCCACCTTAATCCCTTGGGCTTTTACTCAGACTTCAAAGCTCCAAATCACTCAAATTTATTCCATACATCTACATAGCTCGGAATCACTCCTACAAGGCATAAAACACGCAATAAGTACAAAACACTAGCGATTAAAGATCAAAATGAATAAAGTGCAGTAAATTGGAGTGCAATAAGCGATTAAAATATGAGATTATAGCCTACCATCACTTAGCAAGCAATTAGGTATATATCTATCCTTACCGCGAATCCGTTCCCTGATGCCCGGTTCAAGAACTTGCTCTACCCAATCCTATATGCAATCTAGAATTCCCACTTTCGAGTTTAGTTCTTGATTCGTAGATAGTATTCAATTGGTGATCAAGCAATCAAATAATTAAGCACAAGATTGAATAAATAAACCAATATGATAAATCAAGAAAGAAAAATCAGTATTCGAATAAAAATAGTCATGAGAACCACAACCCTAGAACGAGAAGTTTAGCTCCACATAGACATGGTAACCAAACAACAAATCATACAAAGAACATAAAAATTACTAAGTTAGTAGAAGAAGATGAAATCTGGCCTCCACGGCGGCTCCTTGCTCTCCCTAGGTTGAATCCCCTTCAAAAAGTATGTTAGATGCCCTAAAAGAGGTATTTTTGACTTAGATATTGCATACAAAAGTTGTGTGCCAAAGTTTCCCTTTTCCTTTTCCAAATCAGCTTCGCAGATTGATGCTGGGGTGGATGCTTTGCGTCTGCCTCGGCTAGAACTTCTAAGCATTGGATGCTGGGGTAGATGTTTCGCGTCCACCCTCTATTCCCTCAACCTTGTTGTGCCCAGGTGCGGATGCTAAGGTGGATGCCTTTTCCCGACTTCACTGCTAACGGTAAACCAACTAGACATTTTTGCAAGGTTGGATGCGACGCATCCACTCCCTCCTCCTATAGCTGGAGCATCTTTTCTTCATATTTTTGCACTCCAGACATTCTAAAGCATCACATACAACTTAATTAGTCATAAAACCAATAATTAACGCATGTTGGACATTTTAAAGACCAAATAGCACCAAAAAGCGATTAAAACATGGGTTAAGTAACACTAAAACATATAAGAATATGCCCAACATCAACTTCTAATTTTTCGTTTAAGTGTTTAAGTGTTTTTCCTTTCTTTTGGTACTTGCTTGACTTTGACAGTTAATATCATGCTTTATTTATTAAGGGATTGGTTATTGTTGTAATATTTTGGTTTGGCTTGAAAATTTGTGTACAATTTTAGGATGCTGACCAGCTTTTGGTTGAGTTCGAAGTAGTTCACGAAGATGACAAAATAAACCAAATAAATATGCATTTGAAGAGCTGCTGAAATTCACTCACAGGTAAACTGATTTTGTATCTCTTAAAAGCCTATATATGTTACCAAGATCTTATTTCTATCAGTTTGGGATTGTGTGTAAATACTACTATGATTTGTTACACTAGAAAGTTATTGTTCATACCCCATTGGATGAAGAGGAGCTAAAGGCCAAAGAATTTCAAGATATCTGATGATAACTTATGATAGGGTAGATGCTATGTCCAATTGATTGCCTTTATCTCAGGTTTGCTGACAAAGTAACTTATTTTCTTAAATACTCTTACGATCAAGGTTTGTCAGCTGTGATTTCCTTGTTCTACTGCATTCTACGTCATTTTTTAGAGTATTCATTTCACCTTAGCTGTCTTAGTTAGAGAAGTGCCGTTGAAGATGGCGAATTACACTAGCGAAATATCGCACATCGAGATGACATAACAGTTACTGGCTTGAAGACAATATATTGGTAAGCTCCCATTTATTTGTTTTCTTGCTTATACTATGTCCAAATTACTGATGATGATTTCTTTGTTGCCCGTACTATATATATAGACCAAAGATGAAAGACATTTTCTTTATATTTGCTGGCAAAACTATTCCGTCAAATCCTTTAGAGATTTACATCACGATCCAAAATCCAACTAGTCGTGATAACACCTAACCCAATCCGCTAGGTAAATCAATTATCCACAATCTAACTCAAATGAGATTAACTGAGAAAAATAAATGATGAAATAACTGAGCTTTTATACAAAAATCTTAAAGATTGATAGTACAAATTATGAGCTTCTAAGATTTAGAGTTCACAAAGCTGGCATGAAAAAAAATACATCATCTGTTTGAAATGTACATCTGTTGGTTTATAAAAGATGAGGCAGCAAAAATATTAAATATATTGATTGAAAATGTCTCTATTTTTTTTAATTAAACATAGAGGGCTTTAAATAGCCAACTTGACAAAATAATCTACAGAAAAATCTGCATAATAAGAATTTAAAAATCCCAAAATATCCCAACAAACCTAAAAAATCTAACATAAATTTAAATTTAAGAAAGTAGATTTATCCTAAAGTTAAGCTAACTTATTATGCTAAAAAAATGCAACAGTAACTAAAGCAAATCATCAACACTCCTCCTTTGCTTTAGTTGCTCTAAAACAAGTGCTCCTCCTCAATTACTGCTTCTGTTGTTTGTGCTTGAGGATTGTGTTGAGCGTGTTTGAACTTACACACTTTTCTAGCATGGTCAGTTTATTTGCAAATACCACATATTGCATTATCTCTCTACCAACAAAATTTTTCTAGATGTGTTTTCTTTTTGCAGTATTTGCAAAGAGGATAATTGACCTTTTCTTTTTTGTTTTGTGCATAAAAAATACCTTCAGTAACTATTTCTTGTCTAAATGCTCTTCTTTGTTCTTGTGCTTGAAGAGCACTTATTAATTCTGTTACAGAGATGGTAGATAGATCTTTAGACTCTTCTTTAGAGAAGAATTTTTGGACTCGAATCTCTTTGGAACCATCATAAGAATTTTTTCAACTATTCCGTCATCTTTGAAATCCTCGCCATGTAACCTGATTCTATTAACAATAGAAGAAATCCTATCAAAATACCTAGGAATAGTCTCGTCTTCTTGCATTTTAAGAGATTCAAAATCCCTTTTCAAATTTAAGATCAGCATTTGAATGACTCGATCACTTCGTTGGTGCTCTTTTTTAAGCTTTTCCCAAGCTTCTTTTGTTGTCTCACATTCAATGATATTAGAAAAAATTGAATCTGCAACTGAATTTTGAATCACAATTTTGGCTTTGTATTTTTTGGTTTTCTCTTCTGAATGGTTTTAAATTTGGGCAAGAGTAGAATTTGCGAGGAGTGGTTATAATGGTCTATCTTCCATTACAACTTCCCATAAATCATAGGTTTCAAGATATGATTTTATTTTCACTGACTAAATCTAACTTTTTTCACCATTGAAAGTTTGTGGGGCATTTAAAGAGAGACTGTTATTTGCCATGTTTGAAAATGGGTTTTAAAAATTGATACTGGTTACAAATGATTTGAAAATTGTTCTTTAGAAGAACTCACAGATCCCAAAAGACCAATGAAGGTCTTGATACCGCTGCTGGTTTTTTAAAAGATGGGGCAGCAAAAATATTAAAACTATTGATTGAAAATGTCTCTACTTTTTTTATTAAATATAGAGGGCATTAAATAGTCAACTTGAGAACATAATGTGCAGAAAAATCTGCGTAAGAAGAATTTTAAAATTTCAAAATATCCCAACAAACCTAAAAATCTAACAGAAATTTAAATTTGAAAAAGTAGATTTATCCTAAAAGTAAGCTAATTTATTACGCTAAAAAAATGCAATAGTAACTGAAGCAAATTATCAACAACATCAACAGATTTTTTATAAATCTAAAGCTATCATGAATAAGAGGCAGCTACAACCAAAACGCAGGTGCATCTTCAAAGCCATCTCCCGCCATACACAGCAATATCAGCTCCAAAATCTACACGTAAGGTGCAGAAGTATAGTATGAGTATAACCGACCCCGTGTACTCAATAAGTAACAAACCTAACGTTAGGTTGAAAGTAGTGACGAGCTTGAACAACGGTCAGAGTCCAACACCAACAACCAAGAACCACTCGTAACAATATAATGAAAATAGTATAAATAATATTCAAAGATATGATGCTCAGCTCGTTCACAATTACAAAAAAGAGGCATGCTTTTCAGGTATAATAATAAAACCCAAATCTTTCACCAAAATAACCAAAATATGTGTATGTCAAAAAATTGATTTTCCCCCAAAAACTTTCAACAATAGATAAGATGTTTCATTATCAGATAGCATGAGAAAAGTATATCTCTATACCTACATGTCAAGGTGCATGTGAATTCATGAATGTCACCATACCGTACAACATGAGGAAATGCATCTCTATGACTACATGCCAAGTATGTATGTCAAATGTAATGCACCATGGTGATAAACACGTCTGCTCATGCTCTTGGAGTAGTCAACCTCACTAAGCACCTCCCAATCACTCAACACCTCCCAATCACTCAACAATATCAATCACTGGGCACTCGCGCTCGGCACTCGCACTCGGTACTCACACTTAGTAGGCACCTACGCTCACCGCTGGTATGTCAGACTCCGGAGGGACAAACTTTGCCCGAGCACTAATATAAGCCAATCATGGAATGCTGTGCAGCCCGATCCCATCATGAATCAATAAAGCCTGCTTGCGACGTGCAGCCCGATCCCATAATCATCACTCACAATCAGGCCCTCAACCTCACTCAGTCATCATCCTCTCCGGTGTCTTGGCCTCACAAATCTCATGCCATTCAGCCCAAACAATGATAACATGATGTGACAATAAATGATAACAGAGACTGAGATATGATATGCAAATGATGAATGTGATTAAGTACATAATTGCAATTTAAGCAAATAACTTAATAATAGAAATGACCTCTATGTGTCCCAACAGGATAAGCATATAACCTAGACATAGTTTTTAACATGGATCACAGTTCAATTATTCTAGCACGTATTAATTTAATGGATTGAAACAAGATTAGGTAATTACGCGGTACCACAGAATCAACCGAGTCACAATTCACACAATGCATGCCCACACGCCCGTCACCTAGCATGTGCTACACTTCAACACCAAATACATAACACGTTTATTTAGGGGTTCATACCCTCAGCAAGTTTAGATGTGTTACTTACCTCAAACAAGTTGAATCCAATACCGAGCAAGCCAAACAATACTCTAGAAACACCATCTCACACGTATCAACCTCTGAACTACTCGAAACTAGCTAAAAGGAACTCAAATACGTCAAATAATGCCTAAGGAAACAAACTCAATTGATAAAGATTGAATCTTTAATCAAAAGCCCAAAATCAACCAAAAAGTCAAAACCCAGCCCACACCTCGGAACCCGATAAAACTCGCAAAATATGAAAACCTATTCAATTACGAATCCAACCATACTAGTTTCACTCAAATCCGATTCCTAATCGATGTTCAAAACTCAAAAATACACTTTACGAAATTTTAGACAAATCCCCCAAACTTCTCTTTATAATTCACAATTCAATTACCAAAATGAAGATAAATTCACGAAACACAATCAAAACCGAGTATAGAACACTTACCCCAATCCATGTGGTAAAAATCGCCTCCAAAATCACCCAAATCCGAGCTCCCCAACTCAAATTATGACAAAATGAACCAACCTGTGAATTATATACATTCTGCTTAGCACTTTCGCACCAGCAAAAAAATTCTCACTTATGCGAACTCACACGTGCGGCTCAGCCTTCACTTTTGCAAATACGTCCAAACTCAGCAGCCACCGCTTCTGTGCTCATCATTCTGTTTCTGCGGTCACGCTTCTGTGCATATAGAACCGCACTTGCAGTCGCGCAGATGAACTCAGCTCCCCGCACCTGAAGCTTCTCGCCCTCCTATCAAAATTTGCTTCCGCAATGAAGAGCACGCATCTGCGAAGTCGCTTATGCGACTAAGATACCGCAGATGCAGCTACACCAGCCATTCTTTCAGCCATGCCGCATGAGACAAAATTATCCAAACCTGGCCCGACACTCACCCGAGCTCCTCGGGACCCCGTCCGAACATACCAACAAGTCTCATATCATAACACGGACTTACTCGATGCCTCAAATCACGCATAACAACATCAAAACCACGAATCGCGCCTCAAATCGAACTTAATGAACTTTGAATCTTTCAACTTCCAAAACTCATGCCGAACCTTATCAAATGAACTCAAATTTTGCACACAAGTCCCAAATGACATAACAAAACTATTCCAATTTCTTGGAACCACAACCGAATCCGATATCATCAAAGTCAACTCCCGGTCAAAGTTATGAACATTCCAAACATTCAAATTGCCAACTTTCGCCAAATAGTGTTGAAACCTTCTAGAAATATCCAAATGTAAATCCAGGCATACGCCCAAGCCAAAAATCACCATTCGGACCTAACGGAACCATAAAAACTTCGATCCGAGTCAAATACTAATAAGTCAAACTTGGTCAACTCTTCCAACTTAAAGCTGAATTATTCTTCCAAATCAATTCCGAATCACCTGAAAACCAACACTGACGATTCACAGAAGTCATAATACATCCTATGAAGCTACTCAAGACTTCAAACGGCTGAATGGAATGCAAATGCTCAAAACGATGGTCGGGTCGTTCCAATTTACCTTACCATGTTTGCAACTACGGTAAAATAATACTGCAATAGGCGTCTGATAAGGAAATTGAGGAGCTCATGGCTGAGCTTATAGAAATTGAGAGTAAGGTTGATGTTTTACTGCCTTTTTTTTGGTTAAAGATTTACTTTTCTGTGTTGCACTTGTATTTTAGTCTTTCAGGGTTATGAATGTTACAGTCTGCAGAGACTGAAGAGGCTTTAGAAGACAAGTAATGCTAAACTGGAGGCTCATGTTAAAGATAAGTTGGAACGGTCTCTTTCATGAGATGAAGTACATATTGTGTTTCTCTCCTTTTATTTGATATAACTTTTTTCATGTATGAAGATTTTTGGTTTCTTGGAATAGATTCTTCAGAATAGACACTTCGTATGAACATCAATTGAAGCAGGCTATACTAAGAAAACGTTCTCGATATTGAACTTACAATACTCGGTTTACTGAGATACCGAAATACCGAAGTTGCCAACTGTTACTCAGCAACATTTCGCTTGTTAACTTGCCATTGATCTGTGATTACTTCCACTTAGAATGTCTCCTGATGCTCTCCTCAATGTAATTTTAAGGTAATTGGTAACATGTTGTTATGCTCCCTGTACGTTCTGCGTCTTCAATTTTGCTCTTTTCATGGTTTAGTCTTAATTTTCATCTGTTTGACCTCTGTCGAAGTGCAGTAATAACGGATTTGAGTTTGTTATTTTGTATACTTACTGCATTTGGATTTGCATTAAAAATGTTTCCAAAACTGCCCGAAAGAAACTACAACTCTTTGTGCACTATGTTCGCGAGCTCTTACACCACTTGGCTTGGGCTGACCAAATAGCTTTGTTATATGCTGTTTTGAAAATGTTATAAAAAATCTTCAATCTCCATATAAAATTAAATATTACCACAAGTACTACTCATTTGTAATTTTGAAGGGCAGGTTACAACAACATAATACTATAGAAAAGCATTTTAGAAATATTGTATTTATGTGTACTTACATGAGACCACTGAAGCATCATTTCTGTTTCTGTACCCGAAACCTAGACAGGTGGGTAAGTAGAGAATAGCTAGGGGCGTGAGACATTTTTATTTAAGGAATTCTCTAAATCTGATTTATTTATCTTTGTCAACCAATTTTAGGAAATGTTGCAATGTCTATGAAGGATTGTTGTTGCTCCCTAACGCACACGCAAGTATATGCGGTCGACAAGTAATATAGGATTGTAAATCCAGGTTATCGTACCCACAGGGACTCAAATTAACTACTTTCTAACAGACTAATATTGTTATTTAAACAAGCAAAAGTCGAATTCAATAGATGGATTATTCTAACTTATAATTCTAATTTATATCTAATAATTGCGAAGAACAAATTACGTGTTGTGTAATCAATAAGACAAATATTCCAGGGTTGCGATTATTTTTCCATTCCTATTGTGTTCTATTTGACTTCCCGTTCATATAATTCATGTATGGTTGCTAATTAATCGATAAACATACTCATAGCCTTCTTCCGAAGTACTATTCGCCTATTCTCAATAAGAGTAATACCTATATTCCTATGGAATTAATCTATCAAGAATGCAATAAAAACACGATATTCAATTAAGCATGGTGATTAAGTATATTCCTATCCTAACCACGAATCCGCCCCCCTTAAAAGGTTAAGAACATGCTTTCTTCAATTCTTTTCTAATCTAAGCGTAGTTTCCCAAACATAGCATAGATAATTGATAGGACTCAATTGATGGCCAAAACAATTAAGCAATTAAGCATAGAATTGAAGAAACAACCATATGATTATGAATTATAAACAAGGAATTGTCAATTTTGAATCACAATATTCATGGTTAATCACAACCCCAGAACAAGGGGTGATTAGCCACTCATGTTCAGAATAATCAAAAGATAACGTATGGAAAAACTAATAAAAATACTAGACAGAGATGAAAACTGATGATTGATTGCTCCTGTGCGATGTTCCGTGGCGTTCTAGACTCCAAAATCACGTTCTCCCCTTACCTATTGGGTTTTGAGGTGTTTATATAGGAGTTGGGAAGGGGTAGGGTCGAATTAGTGGTCTCCTAGACGGACTAGGACAGTTTCCCGAAGTCGGCGCCCCCAGGGCGCTGCATCCAGTGACTTCTCTCCTGGGTTCTGCCTCCAGCGCCACAGGTGGCGCCAGGCGCTGCCTGTGGCTCCCAATGCCTCTTGGTCCGCTTTCGTCTTGTTTTGGCTCGTTTCTTGCCCGTTTCGTCCCCAATTGCTCCCGACTCATTCCTACACATAAAAACACATTACATTAACATGAATCGAATCAATTCACATCCCAATTTCATAAAACAAGAGCCAAATATGAGATGATTTACATAGAATTATATATTTTTTACGCTAGACATCAATTTTCCTCTAAATATGGTTTTTTACGCTTTAGTTATTTCACGGATTCTATAAGATTCAAGTTTTCTTGCTCATATTTGATGTGCCTTTCTTCTTATCTTGTAGTTTTGCTCGGTATATACAAAGGAGAAAACGTGTTAATCTTGGGGAATATGGGTGGATATGTGAGTTTTCCAGTCTTCTGGGGTTTCGAAGAAAGATGTTATCTTCTGTTCTGTTGCACCGGTAGAGTAATTTACAGGTTTCGGAAACCATTGAAGAGATGTTGATCTCGACGACTAAACATATACCTTTTTTTTTGGCAGAAATTTGTTAATTTTGTGGATCTTAAAGACATAATCACCGAAAGAAGGGAAACTGGATCTTTCAATGAGCAACTGGTAACTTACCATAGAATATTGTATACTTTATTTGTAAAGAAGAAAAGAGCATACTTTATATCTAATTAACCAAAACAAATTTAGCTAATTATCTCATTGTTCTTACTCTAAACCTTCAGGGAAACATTCAATCCATCTATGAAGCTCTATACGGAATTTGTTTGTTATTTGGGTACTTTGTTGATATCGCTGTTGAAGCCATTATCTTCTTCACTCTCTGATGAGTTGTTGCTGTTCATCTGCTGAATTTTGTTTCTATTCTTTTCGGTTGCTAACAAGTTTTGTTAGGGCCAATCATTTTCTGGTAAAAAGATAAAATAATGCGACCTTTTAACTTCTTAGCTTTTTCCCCTTTTTAGTAGCTCTGTTTGATTCATTAGTTCACATTGATTCTTTGCAGAGTTTGGCAATACATGCTTAAAATGACTTAAAAGTTCTTACAGAACATCATACTGCCTTATGTAGATGATGTAGGAATTATATACAGAGCCTACCCAATGGAATATTAACAGGAAAACGTATCTTCAGTCATTATTGTTCAAGCGTTGTAGGGAATCACCTTTAAAACCTTTAGCAGAATAACCTAAAGAGCCTTCTAGCCTGTGCCTATTGTAGGATGCAAGACTAATGGAGTCACAGGTGTATTTATAGGTAAGCTAGAGATTCTTAGGCAAATAATTTAACCCTACGGACTTCTCCATAAATTACAGTTGCTCTAGGGACTCCCAAAAACGTTTCTTTCAATCAAAGAAACTACTATATATGCACAACTATAGAATATTATCTGATATATTATTTACTTGGGAGACAAGGTAAATAATTTATTACCTAATACGTGGGCCACAATAGAAGTCTCTAGAAGAGACAGTAAATTTCTAACATTCTCCCACTTAGCCCACATATTAAAATCAGATAATCCTTTGTGAGAGATAAACATAACAATATGGCCATAGACATTATCACTCAACAAAAAGCTATGCAAATATTACTTCAACTAGAATATATTATTACATGAATTTTGGCGGTCATGCTTTTAAGCAAACACTTCCTTCCATGTATTACAATGCACAATACATTCTAATAAAGTGTCTAACAACTTTATTAATGTCCAACTTTATTGATAATCACAAATAATAAATGAGAAACTAAAAGTGTGCATTTTCATGTATATCAAAATAAAAATAATGTCTAGACAAACTGTTACAGAGCAAAGCAAGACTAGATTGAGCTACTAAGTGTCATATGGGTTACATGATCCTTGAAAATTTTAGCTGGCAGACCTTTAGTCATAGGATCAGCAATCATCATAGTAGTACTAACATGCTCAAAACTCACATCTTGCTTCTTCACATAGTCTCTAACCATCAAGTACTTTATGCCGATGTGCTTGCTTCGGCTGCCACTCTTATTGTTCTTAGAAAAGAACACTGCAGCTGAATTATCATAGAAAATTCTCAATGGCCTTGAAATGGAATTGACAATCCAAAGGCCGGAAATAAAGCTCTTCAACCATAACGCATGTGATATAGCTTCATAGTATACTATAAATTTAGCTTCCATAGTGGATATTGCAACAATTATCTGCTTGACACTTCTCCAAGATACAACACCTCCAGTAAGAAGGAAAATATTTCCTGAAGTAGATTTGCCAGTATCTTTGCATCCACCCAAATCAGATTCTGAATATCCAATCACCTCCAAATGAGTTAGAGTATTTTTATGTGAGCTTAAAATCCTTGATTACTTGCAAATATCTCAAAAACCTTTTACCAGCTTTCCAATGGTCAAGACCAGGGTTACTTTGATATCTGCCAAGCATTCTTACCGCAAAGGCAATATCAAGTCTAGTGCAGATCTGTGCATGCATAAGGCCCCAACAAGCGAAGCATAGGGAATGTCTTTCATTTTCTCCTTTACCAATGCATTTTGTGTACATTGATTCAATGAGAATTTGTCACCTTTAAGACAGTTCTTCATCTCGAAACTTTCCAAAATTCTTTCAATGTAGGTCCTTTCAGACAGTCCAATTTGGGATTTATCTCTGTGAATCTCTATGCCAATGACATAAGAGGCTTAACCCATATCCTTCATCTCATAATTCTGGATAAGGACTGTTTAGTCTCGTGCAACAACCCTAAATCACTACTTGCAACTAAAACGTCATCCACATATAGGACTAGAAAAATATATTTACTCCCACTTATCTTAAGCTATATACACTGATCAATGATGTTCTTTGTAAATCCAAATGAAGAAACAACATTATAAAATAGCCCATAAATTGATTTATTCAACTTGCAAACAAAGTGACATTTGTCCTATCACAAAATCCTTCAGGCTAACACATGTATACCTCCTCTTCAAGATCTCCATTCAAAAAAGTTATTTTCACATCCATTTGATGTAACTCTAAATCAAAATGAGCTACTAATGCCATGATTGTTCTCAATGAATCCTTCTTTGATACTGGAGAGAAGGTTTCATGGCAATCAATGCCTTCCCTTTGAGTAAAATCCTTGGCTACAAGGCTAGCTTTATATCGTTCGATATTACCAGATGAATCTCTTTTAGTTTTAAAAACCCATTTGGAACCTATAGTAGAGACTCCCTTTGGTAATTTGACGAGTTCCCAGACTTTATTTTTAGCCATAAATTCTAACTCTTTTTTCATGGTATCATACCAAAGTGTGGAGTTTTCTCCACTCATGGCTTGTGAAAACGAGCATTGATCATCTTTTAGTCCAATATCATAGTCAGACTCTTGGAGATATACAACGTCGTCACTAGAAATTGCTGATTTTCGAACTCTTAAGGGTTTTCTTACTTCCACTAGTTCAGTCACTTCTTTAGTGAGTGCAGGTGAAATGGGTGATCTTCATGTAGCTCCTCAAGTGGTGGTGGCTCTTGAACTTTTTGTTGTTCAGATAATTCATGGGAATTTTTCTAAGCAACATTCAAGTTCCCAATAAACAGAGGTATCACAAGTGGTTCCCTTATTTCTTCATGTTCCACCGTTTGAGTCAAACTACTCCCACTTTCTTCATGTTCCTCAAGAAATTTAGCATTTCTAGCCTCAACATTTTTAGGAGAATGAGAAGGACAATAAAACCTAAATCCCTTAGAGTTAACTGCTTAGCCTATAAAATAACCGCTTATTGTTCTTTCATCCAACCTCTTTAGTTGAGGGTTATAAACACTCACTTCAGTTAGACATCCCAAACGTGTAAATGATTTAAACTAGGTTTTCATCTTTTTCATAACTCGAAAGGTGTCTTGGAGACAATCTTGAATGGAACCCTATTTAAAATATACACAGCGGTTTTTAAGGCTTCACTCCATATGGATAAAGGTAAACTTTCTCTGCTAATCATGCTTTTTACTATGTCCATTAATGTCCGGTTCCTTCTTTCTGCCACACTATTTTGTTGTGGTTTTTCTGGCATGGTATATTGAATAATTATACCTTCGCTTTCAAGAAACTCAGCAAATGTACCCTTAACTTGTCCCTTATCTATGTACCTACCATAATATTCTCCATCCTTATCAGATCTTATAATTTTGATATGAGCACCCGTTTGTTTCTCTACTGCTGTTTTGTAAACTTTTAAAAGCATCATGTGCTTTTGATTTGTTAAATAGAAAATAAAGATACATATATCTTGAATAGTCATCAATAGATGAGATAAAATATCTCTCATTATTCAAGCAAGGGGTAGGAAAAGGTCCACAGATGTCTGTATGTATGATCTTAAGCAATTGAGAACTCCTTTTGGCTCCTTTAATTGGTTGGTCTACTTATTCTTTATGCAGTCAACACAAGTCCCAAAGTCAGAAAAATCAAGAGCTTTTAGAACTCCATCATTAACCAACCTTTTGACTCTATCAATAGAGATGTGTCCCAATTTCTTGTGCCAAAGACTTGATGAGTTTTCATTGATAATACATCTCTTGATGCCTATTTCTTTGTCATGCAAAGTTAAAACATTGCATTCAAATGTGGGGTCTAGCTCAAGTTTATATAAATTTCCATTCAAATTTCCAAAACCACTAACTTTATTATCTTTCAAAAGTTTCACAGAAGGATAGTGAAAATTCAAATCATATCCATTAATCGATAATCTTGAAAGAGAAATTAAATTTCTAGAATATTCTGGAACATAAAAAGTATTTTCTAAATCTAAGTGAAAACCATCATTCAAAATGAGCCTATAAGTCCCCACGCCTTCCACACGTGAACGCGTCCTATTGCCAGAATAGACGTACTGTTCACTTCCTATCGGCTTCCTCTGAGTTAGAAAGCCCTGCATGATTTTGGCAATGTGAATTGTAGCACTAGAATCAATCACCATGTATTATCAGAAACTTCAGTAAAATTAGTTCATAACATACAAAGGTAAAATTACCTTTCTTCTCAAGCCTATTTCTTGTATTTCAGACAATCCTTCTTCCAGTGTCCCTTCTTCTTACAGAAACGGCAAGCATCAAAGGTGTTTTTCTTCTTCATGGGAACACTTTTGCCCTTCTTTGCATTTCTCTTACCATGAGGCACTATGTTAATACTTCAGGTGTCTCATGCTTCAACCTCTCTTCTTCTTGAAACACATGGTTAAAAGTTCATTGATTGACCATTTATCCTTATGTGTGTTGTAAGAAATCTTGAACGGACCATATTCCGCAGGAAGTGAGTTGAGAATGGGTCGGACATATCAACCTCAAGGGACTTGAGTTTAGCAGCAATGTCTCTCATCTCCATCATGTGCTCACGCACTGTACGACTTCTATCAAAAGTCATACTTGAGAGCCTCTTCATAAGGGTGCTGGCTAATGTCTTGTCAGAGCTTACAAATTGTTCATCAATTGCCTTCATGTAAGCTTTGACCTTATCGTTATTAGGGATAGAACCCCTAATGCTTTGGCTTATGTGAGCTTTTATGAGCATTAAACTTAAGCGATTGGATCACTCCCACAACTCATAAATAGCTTTAGCCGCTGATGTACTTGATTCCGTGGGAAAAGTTGGTTCTTCCACACGGAGTGCCAGATCCAAATCCGAGCAACCTAAAGTGAGAAGGATGTTCTCCTTCCATTCAGCATAATTACCAGAAAGCATTGAAATGCGAGCATTCTCATTAAAAATAGCGATAGGAAAAGCTGTAAAGACTGCAAAACAAGGATAAACATACATAAGTTATGACACACAATCCACCAAATGTTGATTAATCAGTTTCAAAATGGGCATACAAGAATATATGCATAAAACTTATACAGTCCGAAACAGAATGGTATTCAATTTTTTTAATAACAAATCTTATTTTTATAAGAACACCTTCAAATAAGAGCAAGTCTTACTTATCATACTATGAACAGAGAAATATGCAAATGCATCACAGCAAGTTCAGGACTCAGCTAAACCGTAGTCATCATCATTATTTATGTGCAAATAATTTCTATTATACCCAAGCAGATATGATTCTTCAATTGTAATTAAACAGGAGAATTCTACTTACTCATAGTATAAATTTTTCAAACCAGATCATGTCAAATATCACAGAATCAGTAGGCCTTTCACATATTATGTATTAGCGTCACACGGAACTTATCAAAATAAGGAGAACCAATGCAACTTGGAGCAGTCACACTCGTAGGACTGAAAAGTTTGGCCTGGAGTTTAGCTTCTCCGTTCGTGCTATTATTTCAATGGTCACACGGTATGCAAATTACTTAAAACAGATAATGATAATAAAAGCATGTAGGCCAAACACACAATCTGTTGCCTTACATAAACACTAAACACTTTTAATAATTGTCAATTTTTCGGAGAAAGGACATGATCTGTTCCCCATTGAATTACCTATTACTACGATTTACGAAGTAGAATCATACCAAAAATAAACATAATAGGTTTTCAACTCTAAATAAAATTCTAGAACAGTAACATCTACGGTTACAGAAATATGAAATCAGATCCTTTTAGTTATACAGCACTGGATCCAACTCAAAATCAAATTTAAGGTGCTATAAAACACTGAACAACCAACTAAAGTGAGACTCTGATACCACGATGTAGGAATTAAACACATACACAAAGCCTACGCAGCGGAATATTAATTGGGACGTACCTTCCGCCATTGTTGTTCAATTATTAAATGGAATCACCTTTGAAACCTTTAGCAGAAAACCTAGACAGCTTTCTAACCTGTGCCTATTGTAGGATGTCAGACTGATGGAGTCACATGCATATTTATAGATAGGCTAGGAACTCTTAGGCAAATACTATAGTCCTAGGGACTTCTCCATAAATTACTGTTACTCTAGGGACTCCTAAAAACGTTTCTTTCCATCAAAAAAATTATCATACACGCACAACTACAAAATATTATCTAATATATTATTTATTTGAAAGATAAGGTAAATAATTTATTATTTAATATGTGGGTCACACTAAAAGGCTACTGTAAATTTCTAACAGATGAAGCGCAAGGTACTGTCCCTAATTGTTCGTGTACTATTGCTTACGAATTTGACTTGCTGTTAGCAGTAAATCACACAAGATCAAATTTGTTTTCCCGAAAAAAGCGTAGATAACCAGAAACTGCATTTAGACTACTACTCCTATAAATAACAAATTTTTACTATATCAGCATGTTAAAGAGCAATTCTAAATGTCTAATCAAACTTTATTTGGTTTGAATCTCAAGAGGCAAATGTGATAAATATTTAAACCTATAAAAAATAATGATAGATGCTTAAGATATCGTGCTGCTTGAGGAAACTTATAGCAGTTCCCAAAGTGATTCGTACCCCAATACCGAAGAGCATAGAGAATTCAAAGATCTCGTAATAGAGCTCCACGCAACAGGAACCTAAAAGGAAATCCAAACCATCCTTAGTTTTTTTGGATGAAGGTGGTACCACAACCAACTTTGAACACCCGCTTCCACTTATCCACCGAGCAGCCCGTAACTAGCACACAAACACACGCTCTAGGTAAAAGTCACGGATCCAAATTTTCACCTTAGGATGTCGTAATGACACCTAATTTTTAAAATTAGGTAAGCCTAATACATGCTGTGTTAATAATAAAATTAAATTATTTAACCATTAAATCATTGTAACTACCCAACCAGTTGTTTTGAGTATTTTAGTCCCGATCCCCTATTTATTGCCTCCTCTATATTGTATTATGGTATGTGACTTGCGGGGGTTGTTTGGGTTTGATTCCTGGTGAGTTTCGGAGTGAAATGGGACACATAGCCCCTAAGTTGGAGTCTTAAGTTGATAGAGTTGATGTGTAGACTATTCCGGAATGAAGTTTTGACGGTTCCAATAGCTCTGTATCGTGATTCCAGACTTAGGTGCGTGTCCAGATGTTGGTTTAGAGGTCTATAGGTCGTTTCGACGTGAATTGGCGAAAGTAGGAACGTTGAAGATTTGGAAAGTTGAAAAGTTTGATCGGGAGTTGACTTTATTGATTTTGGGGTCGGATTCCGATTTCGGAAGTTGGAATAGGTCCGTCATGTCATTTATGACTTGTGTGCAAAATTTGATGTCAATCGGAGTTGTTTTGGAATAAATCGACATTATTTTTGAAATTCGTAAGTTCATAAGTTTATTAGGCTTGAATTGATACGCGATTCGTGGTTGTGTGATGTGATTTGACACTTCGAGCGTGTTGTTTTAGGACTTATTGGTATGTTTGGTTGAGGTCCCGGGGGCCTCCGGTGTAATTCAGACCATGTTCGGCGCATATCGAAACCTTAAGGATTGCTGAAGCTACTGATTTTCTACAGGTCTGGTTTCCTTCTACGCGTTCCAGAAGGTTTTCCCGCATTCACGTAGAGTCTTCAGTGTTGCTGGAATTTTACCCTTCGCATTCACGAAGAAGGACACGCGTTCGCGAAGGTTCAGTGGGTTTGTGCACTTTGATCGTTGGCAGGGAGCCGCGTTCGCGAAGAAGAGAGGCAGACTGGGGACCTCACGCATTTGGTCTACGCGTTTGCGAATGAGGCTTCGCGTTTGCAAAGCTTGGGATCGGTTGGGAATTGCAATTGCGAGTGGGTTCTCGCATTTGCAGAAGAGAAATTTTGGCAGCAGCTTAATTTGTGCTTTGCGAATGCAAGGCACTTTTTGCATTCGCGTAGAAGAAATCACTGGGCAGTAGAACATAATTTCAAAAATGAGGGTTCATCTCATTTTTCATATTTTGGACCTAGAGAGCTCGGTGTGAGGCGATTTTTCGAGGGTTCATCAAGGAGATTATTGGGGTAACTGATTCTAAACCCGATTGGACTATATTTCATGAATCTATTACTATTTTCATCATCTAATTAGGGATTTGAGTTGGAAATTTTGGAAAAAATGGTAAAAACTTCCTAGACTAAAATTTTGAGTTTTCAAAGGCAAATTGAGGTCGAAGATGAACAATGCTTATATCGTTGGACTCGTATTGAATGTTTGTTCGGATTTTATAATTTTGGTTGGGTTTCGAGACACTGGCCCAGGTTGACTTTTTTAGTTGACCTTTTATTTCTTTGCAAAGATCGTAACTTTATTATTCGAATTAGCTTCATATAGTTTATATTTATGGTATGAAGTAGTTTTGGCTAGATTCGAGCCGTTCAGAGTATGATAATCGAGGAAAAGACCTACTAGTGGATTGAGTTAGCGTGTTTTGAGGCAAGTGTCTTGCCTAACTTTGTGTGGGAGAATTACCCCTTAGGATTGGTGTTATTTTATGATAATTGTGATGTGTGGAAGCTGTGTACGCAAGGTGACGAGTGTGTACACGGGTTAAATGTAAAAATTTACCGATTTTAGCTATGTAGGTTCCATTCATGCTTTAATTGAATTATCTTAACATGTTATCTTCCTCATCATTTGTCTATTTCACATGCTCTATTTGTCTTAGCTATTAATTGTTAATTGCACTATATATTTAACCGAAATTCTTTTTTTCCTTAGGAGAAATACATATACGGCTCCTTTAACTTGACCAATATTTTAATCTAGCTACTTCAATTAAGCCTTGTACTTATGAGATACTTCAACCTCATTCAATATGTATCTATTAAATACATAGCTGACAATCTCTCATAGATATAAGGTGCGTGACTTTCAAACTCACTGACTTGGCAAAAATGAAGAATTAGAACGTGACACATGGAAAATTAATTTCAGAAAAATCTTTTCCATAAAATAAAAAAAAAATTCTTTCCCCTCCAACCACTTCTTCCCGTCATCTTCTTCAATCACACTAAATTTACTTATCATCTCCATTTTTACCCAAAATCAGCATTACCCATTTCTCCATAACAACTGTACCAGACAAATTAAAGGTTGCAAATCAACGGAAGGGTTTTGTCATTTTTGTCTATTCTCAGCCATTATTCTAGCCATTGATTGAAACCCATTTTTCCGGCAATCTTCGAACAAGTAATTTTCTTTATTAATTATTTTCTACAAAAATGTTTATAATGGTAAAACTTAGCTAGACTTGTTTGGAAGACTTTGAACAATTTGTGTGCTGGAGTATCATGGCATTCACTGCTTTTGTTTTTGGTCGTTGAAGAGAGGTAGACATTGCCGGAGAAATTCTGCCGCCGACGAAATCGGATCTTGCCTTCTTGGGAACAATGTTCAACGGAAGCCATTTTCTTTGTCAAAGTAAAATATTCACAAGGTTGAATCACTGGAACTAATTTAACAATATATATGAAATCTAAATGTCCAAAGGCAGAGTTCCTTGTTAAAACCTTCGCCGGAAAGCTTTTGTCCATTCGCTTCTTTTGTTTTCTTTACAATCACAGGATGGGCAGAAAAAGTTAGTGAGAGGCAGGTTATAGTATTTCTCCGTTAATGGTGGTTGAGCGGCGATGGTGGTGGCGAGAAGCCGTTTTCTTCTTATTAACCATTAGGAGAAGGAGGACCTACATATGGAAAAATGTGATTTTTTTTAGAAATAAAAAAAAAAAAGTATGATTTTGGACATACTCACGCGCCTAAGGGGGTGTGAGAAATATGTTTTTTTGCCATGTCAGCTTATTGTATTTAATAGATACACATTGAATGAGGTTGAAGATCTAATAGGTGCAAGGCTTAATTGAAGTAGCTAGGTTAAAATATTGGGCAAGTTTAAGAAGCCGTATATGAATTTTACCTTTCCTTTATTTCATATTCATTATTTAACCATTGAATTCTTATTTGAAGTTGTTGTTCTTGGTATATCTTGTTGTTGAAACTGGCATTGAGTTATAAAGGCCGTGATTCACATTGAGGCAAAGTGTTAAGTTGTGAAAAATTATTCTGTTTAGTTATTCATTTCCGGTTATTATTGTTGAGACTCTTCGTGTACTTTGTGCTTGAGCCATGGGCTCTTTATTGTGAAATACTATTATTGTTAGTTTCTGTGGCAAGTTGTGATGTTGGGCACTTGAGGTGCGATTTGTGATACGTTGTGATATTGATACTCATGCGGTGGTATAAGGTTTTGGGGCTAGAACACATACGGTGAGATAAGGTGGTCTTGATACGCATGGCTAGTAGGAAAACTACTAGAAGCCATATAGTGTGATAAGGTGGCCTAAAACGCGGAATGCTATTTCGGAAAAAATGATTTTCAAAACTAAATGCAAAGGCTTCCGCAGTAATATAAAGAAATAATGTGAATTATTCTTATGACTTGAGACTACGAGGCGGTACCTCGGAAGTGATTCTTGTTGGTACTTCTTTATTGCTGCACTTGTCTTTAGTTGCTTTGTTTCCTTAGCACATCATTTCTTGTTTTCTCCGTGTTGCAATTATTGCCTTGGTTCCGTGTAGCTAACCTTGATATGCTATTTGTTATTTCAATTTCATTACTATCTTTTCTATACTGCCATATACTTGTAAATTTTTTCTTATTTATTCCAGTAGGGCCTTGACATGACCTCATACTACTCTACCGAGGTTAGACTTGACACTTACTGGGACCGTTATGGTATACTGATGCTATGTTTCTGCACATCTTTTTGTGCAGATCCAGGTACCTCCTACCAGTCTAGGCATGAGTGAGTTGAGTTCGTAGTTGGAGACTTCACGGTACACCTGCCAGCATCCGCAGGCCTCGTTGTCACCCTCTATCTATTTCTAGATTTCCTTCTTTTATTAGATACAATTGTATAGAGATGCCTATGATCCCGTTGTAGAGCTTGTGGCTCGATATCAACAGGTTTTGGGAAAATTGTGTATGTTGAGCAGCAGAGTTTATTTTATATAGTTATTGAGTATTTAAGAGTTTACTTAATATTTTAGTTATTTACCATCACGACATCCTACGGAGGGAAATTGGGGGTAGCGACAAGTTGGTATAAGAGCTTTATGTTCGTAGGTGTTATGAGTCACAAGCAAGTTTAGTAGAGTCTCGCGGATCGGTACGGGAACGTCTGTACTTATCCTCGGGACGCTATGGAATTATTAGGGAAAGTTTCTTTTCACTGGTTCCTTATCGTGCAAATTTGTGGACTTCAGAATTCTAAATTTCTATCTTTCTATTCTCTCACAGATGGTGAGGACACGCACAGCTAGATCTGATGATCAGGCACCCACGCTCCCTACTAGAGTTGCGAAAGGCCGGGATCGGGGCAGTGGCCGAGGACAGCCACGTGGTATAGCCAGAGCACTTGCACGAGCTGCTGCAGAGGAGCCACCAGTAGCTCTAGTTGGAGAGCAGGCACCTGAGACGCTTGTTACTATCCCTGCACTTCAGGAGACTCGCCTAGATTTTGAGCATGTTTGGAACTTTAGCTTAGGCGGGGTTGATTCCACTTGCTCCTGCCACATCTCAGAGCGGGGGAGGAGCACAGACTCCTGCCGCCAGTACCCCAGAGCAGCAGGTCCAGGTTGACCAGGTCCTAGAGGTCATACCAGTGTAGCCGATTGTCCTAGTTCTGCCTGAGGTTAGAGCAGCAGCTTCTGAGGGGGAGCAGCTCAGGCTCGAGATGTATAAGAAGTACCACCCTCCTACTTTTAGCAGTTTGGCTTCAGAGGATGCACAGGGTTTTCTTGAGGAGTGCCACCGTATCCTCCGTATTATGGGAATTGTAGAGTCGAATGGGGTTGCTTTCACTACGTTCTAGCTTAAGGGAGCGGCTTATTAGTGGTGGTGGGCGTATGAGTTGGGTAGCCCGGCCGAGCCAGCTTCACTCACCTTGGCTCAGTTCTCAGAGATGTTCATGAGGGAGTTTTTTCCCCAGCGTCTTAGGGATGCATGGCTTGCAGAGTTTGAGCAGTTGCGCTAGGCTGCTATTACAGTATCAGAGTAAGCAGTCCGGTTCAGTTCTTTGTCCAGGCACGCACCAGCCTTGGTTGCTACTGTCGGAGAGGGAGTTTGTTGATTTATCGAGGGGCTCAACCCTGGTATCTGATTCAGCATGGCTCGAGAGTTGGAGATGGACATCCCGTACCAGCAGGTAGTGGAGATCGCTAGGAGATTGGAGGGTATGTGGGCCCGAGAGAGAGAGAGAGAGAGGAGAGGGAGGCCAAAAGGCTCGATATTTTTGCACATATAGTGGTGCCCATGCCCCAGTAGCGGCCCGTCATGGTAGAGGCTATGTGAGCCGTCCTGTTCATTCAACATTTCTAACTTCTAGCGGCATTCCGGCTACTCCCAGGCCTCAGGTTGCCCATTATGCACCGCCACTGTCCAGTGTACCACCTACACGGGGTGCTTTCAGCGGTCAGTCCAGTCGATTGGGCCCGAGCCAATTCTAGCAGGCCCGTCCTCCGAGAGCTTGTTTTAAGTGTGGTGACGCTCGTCATTTGGTGAGGCATTGCCTCAGACTCAAGAGGGGTGCACCTCCACAAACTACTCAGGCTCCACGTATTCCACTAGGTCCTTAGGCTTCTCAGGCATGGTTACCGCACCAGTTGCCATTCCACCTGCACAACCAGCTAGAGGTGGAAGTTGGGCAGGTAGAGGCCGCCCTAGAGGGGAGGCTTGGTCAAATGTTATGTTCTTCCTCCTAAGACGGAGGCAGTTGCATCCGATTCAGTTATCACAAGTATTGGTTCGATTTGTCATAGAGATGCATCAGTATTATTTGATCCAGGCTCCACTTATTTCTATGTATCATCTTACTTTGCTTCATATTTGGGTATATCCTGTGATTCTTTGAGTTCTCATGTCTTTGTGTCCACGCCTATGGGAGATTCTATTGTTGTTGACCGTGTGTATCGGACGTGTTCGGTTGTGCTTGGTGGTTTTGAGACCAAAGCCGGCCTATTGTTGCTCAGTATGGTAGATTTTAATGTTATCTTGGGTATGGAATGGTTGTCGCCCTATCATGCTATTCTTGATTGGCACGCCAAAACGGTGACATTGGCTATGCTAGGTTTGCGGTTAGAGTGGAGAGGTACTTTAGATTATATTCCTAGCAGGGTGGTATCTTTCCCTAAGGCACAATTGATGGTTAGAAAGGGATGTGATGTGTATCTAGCATATGTGAGAGATGTCAGTGTTGATAACCCTACCGTTGAGTCAGTTCCAATAGTGAGGGATTATCCAGATGTATTTTCGGTGAATCTTCCGAGCATGCTGCCCGACAGGGATATCAATTTTGGTATTGATTTGTTACCGGGCACTCAGTCCATTTTTATTCCACCATATCGAATGGCCCCAGTAGAGTTGAAGGAGCTAAAGGAGCAGTTGTAGGAGTTGCTTAATAAGAGTTTCGTTCGGCTTAGTGTATCACCTTGGCATGCTCCGGTCTTGTTTGTGAAGAAGAAGGATGGTTTGATGCGTATTTGTATTGATTATCAACAGTTGAACAAGGTTACAGTGAAGAATAGGTATCCGTTGCCACGCATTGATGACCTATTTGATCAGCTACAACGTGCCAGAGTTTTCTCAAAGATTGATCTGCGTTCAGGCTATCATCAGTTGAAGGTTCAAGTGCCGGATATTCGGAAGACGGCCTTCAGGACTTGGTATGGTCTTTACGAGTTCTTTGTGATGTCATTTGGCTTGACCAATGCCCCAGCAGCATTCATACACTTGATGAACAATGTATTCCATCCCTATCTTGACTCATTCTTCATTCTGTTTATTGACGATATCTTGGCGTACTCCTGGAGCCGGGAGGACCATGAGCAACACCTGAGGACCGTGCTTCAGACCTTGAGAGAAAAAAAATTATATGCAAAATTTTCAAAGTGTGAATTCTGGCTTGATTCAATGGCAATTTTTGGGTCATGTCGTGTCAAGTAAGGGGATTAAGGTAGATCCGAAGAAGATTGAATCTGTGCTTGGTTGGCCCAGATCGTCTTCAGCTACTGGGATCTGGAGTTTTCTTAGTTTGACATGGCATAACCATCGATTCATAGAGGGTTTCTCATCTATTGCTACAACTATGACCAGATTGACCCAGAAGGGTGCTCTGTTCAGGTGGACCGAGGAGTGTGACGAGAGCTTTCAAAAGCTCAAGACAACTTTGACTATAGCCCTAGTGTTGGTGTTGCCTACGGGTTCGGGGTCTTACACTGTGTACTATGATGCATCGCTTGTTGGCCTAGAAATGGTATTGATGCAAGACGGTAGGGTGATTACCTACGCGCCTAGACAGCTGAAGGTGCATGACAAAAACTATCCTTGCCATGACCTCGAGTTAGCAGCAATTGTTCATGCCTTGAATATTTGGTGACACTGTTTTTATGATGTCCCTTGTGAGGTCTATACTGACCACCGGAGCCTATAACATCTGTTCAAACTGAAGGATCTTAACTTGTAGCAGTGGAGATAGTTAGAGGTTCTTAAGGACTATGATATCTCCATTCTATACCATCCCGGGAAGGCCGATGTGGTGGCCGGTGCCTTGAGTCGAAAGGCGGAGAGCTTGGGCAGCTTAACATATCTACCGGCAGTGGATAGGCCATTAGAATTGGATGTTCAGGCCTTGGCCAACTAATTTATTATATTAGATATTTTGGAGCCGAGCCGAGTTTTGGCTTGTGTGGTTTCTTGGTCTTCTCTATATGATTGTATCAGAGAGCGTCAGTATGACGACCCCCATCTGCTTTCCTCAAGGACACGGTTCAGTACGCTAATGCCAAGGAGGTCACTATTGGGGATGGTAGTGTGTTACGGATGCAAGGCAGGCTATGTGTGCCCAATGTAGATGGTTTGCGTGAGTTGATCCTTCAGAAGGCTCACAGTTCGCGGTACTCCACTAATCCGGGTGCCGCCAAGATATATCAGGACTTGAAGCAACACTATTAGTGGAGGAGAATGAAGAAGGACAAGTGGAGTATGTAGCTTGGTGCCTAAATTTCCAGCAGTTGTAGTATGAGCATCAGCTGCCAGGCGGATTGCTTCAGAGGATAGAGGTTCCAGAGTGGAAATGGGAGGGGGTGACTATGGATTTTATTGTGGGGCTCCCATGGACTCAGAGGAAGTTCGATGTAGTATGGGTGACAATGGATAGGTTGACCAAGTCGGCTCATTTCAGTCCAGTGGTGACTACATATTCTTAAGAGCAGCTGGCTCAGGTTTCTGTACGTGAGATTGTCAGACTTCATGGCGTGCCGATATCCATCATATCTGACCGGGGTATGCAGTTTACATCGCGATTCTCGAGGGCGGTACAACGTGAGTTAGGGATGCAGGTTATGTTGAGTATAACATTTCACCCTCAGACAGTCTGAACGCACTATTCAGACATTTAGGGAGCGGGTCTTGCTCCGGGTTTGCCCATAAAGGGTGTTATGAGGTTCGGAAAGAAGGATAAGTTGAGCCCTAGGTATATCAGACCTTTTGAGATTCTTGAGAGGATTGGAGAGGTGGCCTCAGGCTTGCACTGCAGTCGAGTCTAGCTACAGTTCATCTAGTAGTCCATGTTTCTATGCTCCGAAAGTATCAAGGTGATCCGTCTCATGTGTTTGATTTCAACTTAGTCCAGTTGGACAAGGATTTGTCTTATGTTGAGGAGCCGAAGGCCATTTTGGACAGGCAGGTCCGAAAGTTGAGATCGAAAAATATTGCGTCAGTAAAGGTTCAGTAGAGGGGTCAACCAGTTGGATAGGTGGTCAACCAGTTGGATAGGTGACTTGGGAGATCGAGAATGATATACGTAGCCGTTATCCTCATCTTTTCACCACTTCAGGTATGTCTCTATACTCGATCGAGGACGAATGTTAGTTTTAAGAGGGGGAGGATATAACGATCCGGCCGGTCATTTTGATTATTTTAGCCCCAATCCCCTATTTATTGCCTCCTCTATGTTGTATTATGGTTATGTGACTTGACGGGGGTGTTTGGGTTTAACTTTGGATGAGTTTCGGAGTGAAATGGGACACATAGTCCCTAAGTTGGAGACTTAAGTTGATAGAGTTGACCGTAGTTTGGCTTCTGCGTGGGCGACTCTGAAATGGAGTTTTAATGGTTCTACTAGCTCCATATGATTATTTTAGACTTAGGAACGTGTTCGGATGTTGGTATGGAGGTCCGTAGGTCGTTTCAGCGTGAATTGGCGAAAGTTGGAAAGTTGAAGGCTTGGAAGGTTGGAAAGTTTGACGGGGAGTTGACTTTATTGATTTTGGAGTCGGATTTCAATTTCGGAAGTTGGAATAGGTCTTTCATGTCATTTATGACTTGTGTGTAAGATTCTAAGTCAATTGGAGTTATTTTTATATGAATCGACATTAGTTTTGAAATTTAGAAGTTCATAAGTTTATTAGGCTTGAATTGATGCGCGATTCGTGGTTCTAGCGTTATTTGATGTGATTTGACGCTTCGAGTGTGTTCGTATGATGTTTTAGGATTTGTTGGTTTGTTTGATTGAGGCCCCGGGGGCTTCGCGTGTAATTCAGACCATGGCGCATTTCAAAACCTTAAGGATTGCTGAAGCTACTGGTTTTCTATAGGTCTGGTTTCCTTTTACGCATTCGCGAAAGTTTTCCCGCCTTCGCATAGAGTCTTCAGGCATCGCTGGAAATGTTATCCTTATTGTTCGCGAAGAAGGACACTCGTTTGCGAAGGTTCAGTGGGTTTGTGCACTGCGATCGTGGGAAGGGAGCCCTGTGCGAAGAAGAGAGGCAGGACGTGGACCTCACGCGTTTGGTCTACGCGTTCGGGAATGAGGCTTTGCGTTCACAAAGCTTGGGATTGTTTCTCCATTGCGTTCGCGAGTGGGTTCTCACGTTCGCGGAAGAGGAATTTTGGCAGCAGCTTAATTTGTGCTTCGCAAAATAAAGGCACTTTCTGCATTCACGAAGAAGAAATCACTGGGCAGCCGAATATAATTTCAAAAACGAGGGTTCATCTCATTTTTCATAATTTGGACCTAGAGAGTTCGGTGTGAGGCGATTGTTTCGAGGGTTCTTCAAGGAGATTGTTGGGGTAAGTAATTCTAACCGGATTGGACTATATTTCATAAATCTGTTATTATTTTCATCATCTAATTAGGGATTTGAGTAGGAAATTTGGGGAAAAATGGTAAAAACTTACTAGTATAAATTTTTGAGTTTTGAAAGGCGATTTGGGGTCGAATTTAAGTAATTCTTGTATGGATGGACTCGTTATCCGATGGGTGTTCGAATTTTATAACTTTTGTCGGGTTCCTAGATGCAGGCCCGGGTTGACTTTTTATTTCTTTGCAAAGATTGTAACTTTATTATTCGAATTAGCTTCCTATAGTTTATATTTATGGTATGAAGTTGTTTTGGCTAGATTCGAGCCGTTCAGAGTAGGATAATCGAGGGAAAGACCTACTAGTGGATTGAGCTAGTGTGTTTTGAGGTAAGTATCTTGCCTAACTTTGTGTGGTAGAATTATCCCTTAGGATTGGTGTTATTTTGTGATACTTGTGATGTATGGAAGCCGTGTACGCAAGGTGACAAGTGTTTACATGGGCTAAATGTGAAAATTTACCAGTTTAGCTATGTAGATTCCTTTCATGCTTTAATTGAGTTATCTTAACATGTTATCTTCATCATCATTAGTCTATTTCACATGCTCTATTTGTCTTAGCTCTTAAAATTTAATTGCACTACATGTTTAGTTGAAGTTCTTGTTTTCCTTTATTCTATATTCATTATTTAACCATTGAATTCTTACTTTAAGTTGTTGTTCTTGGTATATCTTGTTGTTGAAATTGGTATTGAGTTATAAAGGCCATGATTCACATTAAGGCAATGTGTTAAGTTGTGCAATATTATTCTGTTGAGTTATTCACTTCCGACTCTTATTGTTGAGATTCTCGTGTACTTTGTGGTTGACCCACAGGCTCTTTATTGTTAAAACACTGTTATTGTTGGTTTATGTGACAAGTTGTGATGTTGGGCACTTGATGTGCGATTTGTGATATTTTGTGATATTGATACGCATACGGTGGTTTAAGGTTTTGGGGTTGAAACACATGCGATGAGATAAGGTGGGCTTGATACGCGTGGCTAGTAGGGGAACTACTAGAAGCCATGCGGTGTGATAAGGTGGGCTAAAACGCGGGATGCTATTTCGGAAAAAATGATTTTCAAAACTAAATGCAAAGGTTCCCACGGTGATATAAAGAAAGAATGTGAATTATTCTTATGACTTGAGACTACAAGGCGGTACATCGGTAGTGATTCTTGTTGGTATTTCTCTATTGCTGCACTTGTCTTTAGTTGTATTGTTTCCTTAGCTCATCATTTCTTGTTTTCTCCATGTCGCATTAATTGCCTTGGTTCTGTGTAGCTAACCTTGATATGCGGTTTGTTGTTTCAATTTCATTACTATAATTTCTATACCGGCATACACTTGTATAGTATTTCTTATTTATTCAAGTAGGTCCTTGACCTGACCTCGTCACTACTCTATCGAGGTTAGGCTTGGCACTTACTGGGTACCGTTGTGCTGTACTCATGCTACGCTTCTACATATCTATTTTTGCAGATCCATGACCTCCTACCAGTCCAGGCATCAGTGAGTTGAGTTCGTACTCGGCGACTTCATAGTACACCTGCCAGCGTCCGCAGGCCTCGTAGTCACCCTCTATCTATTTCTAGATTTCCTTCTTTTATTAGATACAGTTGTATATAGATGACTACAATCCCATTGTAGAGCTTGTGACTCGATATCATCAGGTTTTGGAAAAATTGTGTATGTTGAGCAACTGAGTTAATTTTATGTAGTTGTTGAGTATTTAAGAGTTTATTTGATATTTTAGTTGTTTCTGCGTAAATGTTAGGCTTACCTTGTCTAAAAGATTAGGTACCGTCACGACATCCTACGGAGGGAAATTGGGGGTCGTGACAAGCATAAACCAGTAAATAACATGTATAACTACAAAGGCCAATAGTTATACATTTCCCAAAATTGGTAGTACGTAGTCATAAGCTCTACTTACATACACTAGAATTTCTAAATATAATATTATTCTGAATTGAAGATAAACAACAGTAAAGATAATATCCTAAGGTGACCCTGAGGCTTGCGAACGTCAAGCAGGTATACCTTGAAGTCTCCCGCCACGCAGCCACAACTCTCAACATCATGATCGAAGTACCTGGATCTGCACAAAAATGTGCAGAAGTGTAGTATGAGTACACCACAGTGGTACCCAGTAAGTATCAAGTCTAACCTCGGTAGAGTAGTGACGAGGCCAGGTCACGACATCTGCTAGCCATAGAAACATGTGCAAGATATAACACAAAGCTAACAATGGAAAGAACACTAACATCAGAGAGATTATTGATTTACAACCAACAATGAAAATAATAGAAGCACAAATGAAAACAAGAAGTAGACGGGCAATAAAGCAGCAACATAATCAGAAAACAGATGAGATATGACTGAACTCAAATAAGGAAAAAAAGATGGCAACTCAATTAATCAATCATTTCCAATGCATGGAATTGCAACAAGAATTACCCCGATGCACCACACCTCGTAACCACAAATCATGAGCCACAATTTCCAAATTTTACATGTCTGACACCTTGTGCCAACAATAACAATCACCTTCGCACAGCAAAGCCCACATGCTACCATGTACATTGTATCCGTATCAAATATCAATTAAAATGTTTGAAAGATATATTTAAACATAATAAAGCATAATAAGAATTTTGAATAAAGTAAGGCGTCGAATGAGATAGTGAGTTTTTTTTAGAATCAAAATTTAAATAAGATAAAGCACAATTTATACAAAATGGAGTATTAGACGAGCTTAGTATAGAAATCAATGAAATAAAGTAAGAATATTGTGTTTATGGGGGCGCGTAGCTTTAAGTAATTTCCTTACTAGCAACACGCACATAAATCCCATCGTATGTCGTCGCATGCACATCAACCCCTATCCTTATACCCCGCATGCATATCAATATCACAATACAATAATATCTCGTACCATATGTGCCCATATACCAAAACTTTTCAAAATCAACAATATCAATGTTACCATGAAACTTAGCCCACAGTTCATTCATTATTTGTACAAGAATCTCAAAATAACAAAATGAATGAGAAATAATCAACAAGGAAAGATATATCAATAATCAACACCATCAACTTCAATGTGCAAATAGCTTTCACGACTTCAACTTCAATAACTCAAAATGAAGGTATTCCCACAAAATGACAATTTCCAATTCAAATGTATAACATAACTAAACACAGAGACTTCATGGAATAACAACTCCAAATAAGAACAACTCAAGAGTAAAGGATGTAATATGACAATAAGAGAGTTAACATCTTCAATTGAGGCATATAAGAGCAAATTTTGACAATAAGAGATAGAACATGTACTAACAACTTAAAACAAGGCATGTAAGAGTAAACTAAACAATGGAAGATATAATATGTTATGACAATTTCATTAAATGCATGAAAGAAGCCTAAGAGTCTAAACCGGTCAAAATACCACATATGAGCCCATGTACACTCTCCTCACCTTATGTACACGTCTCCCACATAATTCAATGAATACAAACAATCCAAATCCTAAGGGGTAGTTCTCCCACACAAAGTTAGGCAAAATACTTACCTTAAAGAAGCTAAATCAATACTCTAAGAAGCCCTTCCCATATGAAACAACCTTCAGACGGTTCGAATCTAGCCAAGTAACTTAATATTATAAATAAAAGCCATATGAAATAATCTTTGATAATAAAGCTTCGATCTTTAATGAAAAACAAAAAATCAATCTCGGGCTCGTACCTCAGAACCCGACAAAAATCATAATTCCGAACACACATTCTGATAAGAATCCAATCATACAAAAATCATTCAATTCCGACCTCAAATCAGACTTCAAACCATCTATTTATATTTTAGAAAGTTTTTACTAAAATTCCCAAATTTTTCAATTTAAATAATTAATCAAACACTAAAATCGAGGTTGGAATCATGAAATAATAACAAATCCGAGTCAAAAATACTTACCCCAATCCAAGTAGTAAAAATTCCCTCCAAAATCGCCCAATACCGAGCTCCAAAATCTTGTGAGAAAAAAAACTAAATTTCGAAACAAGCAAAAAAATGCAGCAGCTGTCCCAGTTCAAATCAGGTCCTAGATGATCCCAAAACTCACGTTTGATAAGCCCAACATGATCCTTGCGATATTACACCCAAGATAGTGATGGTAGTCTAAAAATACAGATTTTTGACTACTTTGCACCTATTATTCGCTACACTTTTTTGCGTTTGAGCTAAAGTATAATAATTTATACTTATTACGCATTTTCTATTGTGTAGGTTCAGATTTCGGGCCTAGCTGAGTTTTTGGAGCTAAAATAAATAATAGAGAACTTTGAAACATGACTAAATGTTCGAGAATTAAGCCGGGATCGAGTTCTGGGTCGAGGAATGGGTACACATATAAAAAAAAGAAGAAAATTACTCAAGGCCAAAACGTGGCCTATCACGTCGTGGCTGGTGGTGTGAGGCACGTTGTGCCTTAGGACAAATGAAATAGAATTGTAAATGCCTAAAGTTTTTATTAATACATCGTGCCACATCATCCCAATAAGGTGACAAACAAATGGTCATCTACCTAATTTATGATACGCAATGAAAGAACAAAAGCATAAAAACCAAGCTTTGAAGTATTAGGAGAAAATATTTTATATTAGGAAAGTATATTTTATATTAGGAGAATATATTTTATATTAGGAAAGTATCTTTATTATTCCATATCTTCCATTGATTTGATTTAGTTCCTATACTAATCCCTATTGGTCTTTGATTTGTATTCTAGCACTATAAATAGGGATCATGTAAACCATTGAGAATCAACAAAGAAGATCATATTCCTTCATGGTAATCAGAGCCTTTTTACTCTAAATTTTTTTTTCTCCCATCCCCTCATCATGGGTGATGAACCGGCAACTACTAACAACAACAACTCTATTGCCGACAAACAACCACTACACCCGGCCTATACGGTCACCAACATCAACACATCACCAGATTTCGGTCCAACAG